>JAFEMH010007138.1:0-100416 GCA_022495995.1 Adenophora triphylla var. japonica | reverse complement strand
GTAGAAGGGTTTAAATATTTTTCGGAAAATAGCTGGATGTACTGACCCGCTCTGATGGCCCTAGAAACCTAATCTACCTAAGTATGTCACCGCACTTTAGCTCACAATGATGTCTTACTTGGTTAAAAATGGAATTGTGGCAAGGGGTTTCAAATATTGTTCTTTGAAAATGGTTGATACCCTTTGAATTGTCTCCGCTCAATTCCTTTCAATCCTCAAGAATTCGAGGCCAAGGCCTAGAAACCTAATTACTTAGGACCTATAAATGAACCCTCTTTAACTAAGATCAATTTGCAATGTAAAACACTTTACCTACACAATGATGTCCTTTACTTGGTTAAAATGGAATTGTGGAAGGGGTTTAAATATTGTCCAAAATGGTTTAACACTGCCAATTGTCCTGCCCTTTCCACTCGAGAAAATGGTTGATGTGCCTTGAATTGTCCCGCTCTTCAATCCCTGCTACTTTTCAAAGGCTGAGAAACCTGAAACCTATCTAGGATATAAATGGAATTCATCTTAACTAAGATTAATTAAGAACACTTTACCTACACAATGATGTCTTACTCTGGTTAAATGGAATTGGTAGGAAGGGGTTTAAATATACTGTTTGGAAAATCGGTTACAGCCTCAACTCCTTCGTCCCTGCCTGACCCTTCAATCTCGAAGCATTTTCCAAGGCCTAGAAACCTCTAGAGTCCCCATCTAACCTAGATAATATCTGTTGAAGGGTTATAATTAGAATTGTTAGATGAAAGTGGTTTAATAGAATTAGAAAAGGGCTTGGGGACTATGCTTTGTTGACATTCCTTTGAATGTGTCATGCCACTTCTTCAATCTCGAACAAGAGTCTTCCAAGGCCTAGAAACCTAATCTACCTAGGATAGTAAATGAACCCTCTTTAACTAAGATTAAAGTAGAACACTTTAGCTACAGCCAATGATAGTCTTACTTGGTTAAAATGGAATTGTGAAAGGGGTTTAAATATTGTTCGAAAATGGTTGACAGCCTTGAAATTGTCCTGCCCTTCAATCTCTCGAAGCATTTTCCAAGGCCTAGAAACCTAATCTACCTAAGGATATAAATGAACCCTCTTTAACTAAGATTAAAGTAGAACACTTTATTTACCTATACAATGATGTCTTACTTGGTTAAAATGGAATTGTGGAAGGGGTTTAAATATTGTTTTGAAAATAGTTGACAGCCTTGAATTGTCCTCGCCCTTTCAATCTCTGAAGCATTTTCCAAGGCCTAGAAACCTAATCTACCTAGGATATAAATGAACCCTCTTTAACTAAGATTAAAGTAGAACACTTTAGCTACACAATGATGTCTTACTTAGTTAAAATGGAAATGTGGAAGGGTTTTAAATATTGTTCGGAAAATGGTTGACAGCCTTGAATTGTCCTGCCTTTCAATCTCTGAAGCATTTTCCAAGGCCTCGAAACCTAATCTACCTAGGATATAAATGAACCCTCTTTAACTAAGATTAAATTAGAACACTTTAGCTACACAATGATGTCTTACTTGGTTAAAATGGAATTGTGGAAGGGGTTTAAATATTGTTCGGAAAATGGTTGACAGCCTTGAATTGTCCTGCCCTTCAATCCCTGAAGCATTTTCCAAGGCCTCGTAACCTAATCTACCTAGGATATAAATGAACCCTTATTAACTAAGATTAAAGTAGAACACTTTAGCTACACAATGATGTCTTACTTGGTTTAAATGGAATTGTGGAAGGGCTTTAAATATTGTTCGGAAAATGGTTGACAGCCTTGAATTGTTCTGCCCTTCAATCTCTGAAGCATTTTCCAAGGCCTCGAAACCTAATCTACCTAGGATATAAATGAACCCTCTTTAACTAAGATTAAAGTAGAACACTTTAGCTACACAATGATGTCTTACTTGGTTAAAATGGAATTGTGGAAGGGGTTTAAATATTGTTCGGAAAATAGTTGACTGCCTTGAATTGTCCTGCCCTTCAATCTCTGAAGCATTTTCCAAGGCCTAGAAACCTAATCTACCTAGGATATAAATGAACTCTCTTTAACTAAGATTAAAGTATAACACTTTAGCTACACAATGATGTCTTACTTGGTTAAAATGGAATTGTGGAAGGGGTTTAAATATTGTTCGGAAAATGGTTGACAGCCTTGAATTGTCCTGCCCTTCAATCTCTGAAGCATTTTCCAAGGCCTAGAAACCTAATCTACCTAGAAATAAATGAACCCTCTTAACTAAGATTAAAGTAGAACACTTTAGCTACACAATGATGTCTTACTTGGTTAAAATGGAATTGTGGAAGGGGTTTAAATATTGTTCGGAAAATGGTTGACAGCCTTGAATTGTCCTGCCCTTCAATCTCTGAAGCATTTTCCAAGGCCTAGAAACCTAATCTACCTAGGATATAAATTGAACCCTCTTTAACTAAGATTAAAGTAGAACATTTTAGCTACACAAAAATGTCTTACTTGGTTAAAATGTAATTGTGGAAGGGGTTTAAATATTTTTCGGAAAATAGTTGACAGCCTTGAATTGTCCTGCCCTTCAATCTCTGAAGCATTTTCCAAGGCCTAGAAACCTAATCTACCTAGGATATAAATGAACCCTCTTTAACTAAGATTAATTTAGAACACTTTACCTACACAATGATGTCTTACTTGGTTAAAATGGAATTGTGGAAGGGTTTAAATATTGTTCAGAAAATGGTTGACAGCCTTGAATTGTCCTGCCCTTCAATCTCTGAAGCATTTTCCAAGGCCTAGAAACCTATCTACCTAGATATAAATGAATCTCTCTTTAACTAAGATTAATTAGAACACTTTTACCTACACAATGATGTCTTACTTGGTTAAAATAGAATTGTGGAAGGGGTTTAAATATTGTTCGGAAAATGGTTGACAGCCTGAATTGTCTCCTGCCAATCTCGAAGCATTTTCCTAGAAACCCAATCTACCTAGATATAAATGAACCCTATTTAACTAAGATTAAAGTAGAACACTTTAGCTACATTAATGATGTCCTACTTGGTTAAAATGGAATTGTGGAAGGGCCTAAATATTGTTCGGAAAATAGTTGACAGCCTTGAATTGTCATGCCCTGCAATCTCTGAAGCAGTTTCCAAGGACTAGAAACCTAATCTACCTAAGATATAAATGAACCCTCTTTAACTAAGATTAAAGTAGAACACTTTAGCTATACAATGATGTCTTACTTGGTTAAAATGGAATTGTGGAAGGGGTTTAAATATTTTTCGGAAAATGTTGACTCTGAATTGTCCTCTGCACCCTCGAAGCATTTTCCAAGGCCTAGAAACCTAATCTACCTAGATATAAATGAACCCTTTAATTAAGATTAATTTAGAACACTTTAGCTAACAATGATGTCTTACTTGGTTAAAATGGAATTGTGGAAGGGCTTAAATATTGTTCGGAAAATGGTTGATTAGCCTTGAATTGTTGCCCTTCAATCTCTGAAGCATTTTCCAAGGCCTCGAAACTAATCTACCTAGGATATAAATGAACCCTCTTTAACTAAGATTAAAGTAAAACACTTTGTTACACAATGATGTTATACTTCTGGTTAAAATGGAATTGTGGAAGGGGTTTAAATATTGTTTCGAAAATGGTTGACAGCCTCGGAATTGTCCTGCCCTTCAATCTCTGAAGCATTTTCAAGGCCTAGAAACCTAATCACCTAGATATAAATGAAACTTCTTAACTAAGATTAAATTAGAACACTTTTAGCTACACAATGATTATACTTACTTAGTTAAAATGGAATTGTGGAAGGGGTTTAAATATTGTTCGGAAAATGCTGATAGAAGGGCAGATAATCTCGGAAGGCTTCCAAGGCCATTTTCCGAAACCTAATCTACCCCTTCCACAATTCCATTTTAACCAAGTAAGACATCAATTGTGTAGCTAAAGTGTTATACTTTTAATATTAGTTAAAGAGGGTTCATTTATATCCTAGGTAGATTAGGTTTCTAGGCCTTGGAAAATGCTTCGTAGATTGAAGGGCAGACAATTCAAGGTCAGCAACTATTTTCCGAAAAATATTTAAACCCCTTCCACAATTCCATTTTAACCAAGTAAGACATCATTGTGTAGCTAAAGTGTTCTAATTTAATCTTAGTTAAAGAGGGTTCATTTATATCCTAGGTAGATTAGGTTTCTAGGCCTTGGAAAATGCTTCAGAGATTGAAGGGCATGACAATTCAAGGCTGTCAACTATTTTCCGAACAATATTTAAACCCCTTCCACAATTCCATTTTAACCAAGTAAGACATCATTGTGTAGCTAAAGTGTTATACTTTAATCTTAGTTAAAGAGGGTTCATTTATATCCTAGGTAGATTAGGTTTCTAGGCCTTGGAAAATGCTTCAGAGATTGAAGGGCATGACAATTCAAGGCTGTCAACTATTTTCCGAACAATATTTAAACCCCTTCCACAATTCCATTTTAACCAAGTAAGACATCATTGTGTAGCTAAAGTGTTATACTTTAATCTTAGTTAAAGAGGGTTCATTTATATCCTAGGTAGATTAGGTTTCTAGGCCTTGGAAAATGCTTCAGAGATTGAAGGGCAGGACAATTCAAGGCTGTCAACCATTTTCCGAACAATATTTAAACCCCTTCCACAATTCCATTTTAACCAAGTAAGACATCATTGTGTAGCTAAAGTGTTCTACTTTAATCTTAGTTAAAGAGGGTTCATTTATATCCTAGGTAGATTAGGTTTCTAGGCCTTGGAAACTGCTTCAGAGATTGAAGGGCAGTACAATTCAAGGCTGTCAACCATTTTCCGAACAATATTTAAACCCCTTCCACAATTCCATTTTAACCAAGTAAGACATCATTGTGTAGCTAAAGTGTTCTACTTTAATCTTAATTAAAGAGGGTTCATTTATATCCTAGGTAGATTAGGTTTCTAGGCCTTGGAAAATGCTTCAGAGATTGCAGGGCAGGACAATTCAAGGCTGTCAACTATTTTCCGAACAATATTTAAACCCCTTCCACAATTCCATTTTAACCAAGTAAGACATCATTGTGTAGCTAAAGTGTTCTACTTTAATCTTAGTTAAAGAGGGTTCATTTATATCCTAGGTAGATTAGGTTTCTAGGCCTTGGAAAATGCTTCAGAGATTGAAGGGCATGACAATTCAAGGCTGTCAACTATTTTCCGAACAATATTTAAACCCCTTCCACAATTCCATTTTAACCAAGTAAGACATCATTGTGTAGCTAAAGTGTTATACTTTAATCTTAGTTAAAGAGGGTTCATTTATATCCTAGGTAGATTAGGTTTCTAGGCCTTGGAAAATGCTTCCGAGATTGAAGGGCAGGACAATTCAAGGCTGTCAACCATTTTCCGAACAATATTTAAACCCCTTCCACAATTCCATTTTAACCAAGTAAGACATCATTGTGTAGCTAAAGTGTTCTACTTTAATCTTAGTTAAAGAGGTTTCATTTATATCCTAGGTAGATTAGGTTTCTAGGCCTTGGAAACTGCTTTAGAGATTGCAGGGCATGAAAATTCAAGGTTGTCAACTATTTTCCGAAAAATATTTAAACCCCTTCCACAATTCCATTTTAACCAAGTAAGACATCATTGTGTAGCTAAAGTGTTATACTTTAATCTTAGTTAAAGAGGGTTCATTTATATCCTAGGTAGATTAGGTTTCTAGGCCTTGGAAAATGCTTCAGAGATTGAAGGGCATGACAATTCAAGGTCACAACTATTTTCCGAACAATATTTAAACCCCTTCCACAATTCCATTTTAACCAAGTAAGACATCATTGTGTAGCTAAAGTGTTATACTTTAATCTTAGTTAAAGAGGGTTCATTTATATCCTAGGTAGATTAGGTTTCTAGGCCTTGGAAAATGCTTCAGAGATTGAAGGGCAGGACAATTCAAGGCTGTCAACTATTTTCCGAAAAATATTTAAACCCCTTCCACAATTACATTTTAACCAAGTAAGACATCGTTGTGTAGCTAAAATGTTCTACTTTAATCTTAGTTAAAGAGGGTTCATTTATATCCTAGGTAGATTAGGTTTCTAGGCCTTGGATAATGCTTCAGAGATTGCAGGGCAGACAATTCAAGGCAGTCAACTATTTTCCGAACAATATTTAAACCCCTTCCACAATTCCATTTTAACCAAGTAAGACATCATTGTGTAGCTAAAGTGTTATACTTTAATCTTAGTTAAAGAGGGTTCATTTATATCCTAGGTAGATTAGGTTTCGAGGTCTTGGAAAATGATTCAGAGATTGAAGGGCAGGACAATTCAAGGCTGTCAACCATTTTCCGAACAATATTTAAACCCCTTCCACAAATCCATTTTAACAAAGTAAGACATAATTGTGTAGCTAAAGTGTTCTACTTTAATCTTAGTTAAAGAGGGTTCTTTTATATCCTAGGTAGATTAGGTTTCTAGGCCTTGGAAACTTCTTCATAGATTGAAGGGCAGGACAATTCAAGGATGTCAACCATTTTCCGAACAATATTTAAACCCCTTCCACAATTTCATTTTAACAAAGTAAGACATAATTGTGTAGCTAAAGTGTTCTACTTTAATCTTAGTTAAAGAGGGTTCTTTTATATCCTAGGTAGATTAGGTTTCTAGGCCCTGGAAACTTCTTCATAGATTGAAGGGCAGAACAATTCAAGGCAGTCAACTATTTTCCGAAAAATATTTAAACCCCTTCCACAATTCCATTTTAACCAAGTAAGACATCATTGTGTAGCTAAAGTGTTATACTTTAATCTTAGTTAAAGAGGGTTCATTTATATCCTAGGTAGATTAGGTTTCTAGGCCTTGAAAAATGCTTCAGAGATTGAAGGGCAGGACAATTCAAGGCTGTCAACCATTTTCCGAACAATATTTAAACCCCTTCCACAATTCCATTTTAACAAAGTAAGACATCATTGTGTAGGTAAATTGTTCTACATTAATCATAGTTAAAGAGAGTTCATTTATATCCTAGGTAGATTAGGTTTCTAGGCCTTGGAAAATGCTTCAGAGGTTGAAGGACAGGACAATTCAAGGCTGTCAAACATTTTCCGAACAATATTTAAACCCCTTTCACAATTCCATTTTAACCAAGTAAGACATCATTGTGTAGCTAAAGTGTTATACTTTAATCTTAGTTAAAGAGGGTTCATTTATATCCTAGGTAGATTAGGTTTCTAGGCCTTGGAAAATACTTCAGAGATTGAAGGGCAAGGCAATTCAAAGCTGTCAACCATTTTCCGAACAATATTTAAACCCCTTCCACAATTCCATTTTAACCAAGTAAGACATCATTGTGTAGCTAAAGTGTTATACTTTAATCTTAGTTAAAGAGGGTTCATTTATATCCTAGGTAGATTAGGTTTCTAGGCCTTGGAAAATGATTCGTAGATTGAAGGGCGTGACAATTCAAGGTCACAACTATTTTCCGAACAATATTTAAACCCCTTCCACAATTCCATTTTAACCAAGTAAGACATCATTGTGTAGCTAAAGTGTTATACTTTAATCTTAGTTAAAGAGGGTTCATTTATATCCTAGGTAGATTAGGTTTCTAGGCCTTGGAAAATGCTTCGTAGATTGAAGGGCGTGACAATTCAAGGCTGTCAACTATTTTCCGAACAATATTTAAACCCCTTCCACAATTCCATTTTAACCAAGTAAGACATCATTGTGTAGCTAAAGTGTTATAAATTAATCTTAGTTAAAGAGGGTTCATTTATATCCTAGGTAGATTAGGTGTCTAGGCCTTGGAAAATGCTTCAGAGATTGCAGGGCATGACAATTCAAGGTAGTCAATTATTTTCCGAACAATATTTAAACCCTTTCCACAATTCCATTTTAACAAAGTAAGACATCATTGTGTAGCTAAAGTGTTATACTTTAATCTTAGTCAAAGAGGATTCATTTATATCCTAGGTAGATTAGGTTTCGAGGACTTGGAAAATGCTTCAGAGATTGAAGGGCAGAACAATTCAAGGCTGTCAACTATTTTCCGAACAATATTTAAACCCCTTCCACAATTCCATTTTAACCAAGTAAGACATCATTGTGTAGCTAAAGTGTTCTACTTTAATCTTAGTTAAAGAGGATTCTTTTATATCCTAGGTAGATTAGGTTTCTAGCCCTTGGAAACTGCTTCAGATTGAAGGGCAGGACAATTCAAGGCTGTCAACCATTTTTCGAACAATATTTAAACCCCTTCCACAATTCCATTTTAACCAAGTAAGACATCATTGTGTAGCTAAAGTGTTCTACTTTAATCTTAGTTAAAGAGGGTTCATTTATATCCTAGGTAGATTAGGTTTCGAGGCCTTGGAAAATGCCTCGTAGATTGAAGGGCAGTGACAATTCAAGGTCACAACTATTTTCCGAAAAATATTTAAACCCCTTCCACAATTCCATTTTAACCAAGTAAGACATCATTGTGTAGCTAAAGTGTTATACTTTAATCTTAGTTAAAGAGGGTTCATTTATATCCTAGGTAGATTAGGTTTCTAGGCCTTGGAAAATGCTTCGTAGATTGAAGGGCAGACAATTCAAGGCAGTCAACTATTTTCCGAACAATATTTAAACCCCTTCCACAATTCCATTTTAACCAAGTAAGACATCATTGTGTAGCTAAAGTGTTATACTTTAATCTTAGTTAAAGAGGGTTCATTTATATCCTAGGTAGATTAGGTTTCTAGGCCTTGGAAAATGCTTCAGAGATTGAAGGGCATGACAATTCAAGGCTGTCAACCATTTTCCGAACAATATTTAAACCCTTCCACAATTCCATTTTAACCAAGTAAGACATCATTGTGTAGCTAAAGTGTTCTACTTTAATCTTAATTAAAGAGGGTTCATTTATATCCTAGGTAGATTAGGTTTCTAGGCCTTGGAAACTGCTTCAGAGATTGCAGGGCAGAATAATTCATTGTTGTCAACCATTTTCCGAACAATATTTAAACTCCTTCCACAATTCCATTTTAACCAAGTAAGACATCATTGTGTAGCTAAAGTGTTCTACTTTAATCTTAATTAAAGAGGGTTCATTTATATCCTAGGTAGATTAGGTTTCTAGGCCTTGGAAAATACTTCAGAGATTGAAGGGCGTGACAATTCAAGGTCACAACCATTTTCCGAACAATATTTAAACCCCTTCCACAATTCCATTTTAACCAAGTAAGACATTATTGTGTAGCTAAAGTGTTCTACTTTAATCTTAGTTAAAGAGGTTTCATTTATATCCTAGGTAGATTAGGTTTCTAGGCCTTGGAAACTGCTTCGTAGATTGAAGGGCGTGACAATTCAAGGTCAACCATTTTCCGAACAATATTTAAACCCCTTCCACAATTCCATTTTAACCAAGTAAGACATCATTGTGTAGCTAAAGTGTTCTACTTTAATCTTAGTTAAAGAGGGTTCATTTATATCCTAGGTAGATTAGGTTTCTAGGCCTTGGAAAATGCTTCGTAGATTGAAGGGCGTGACAATTCAAGGTCACAATTATTTTCCGAAAAATATTTAAACCCCTTCCACAATTCCATTTTAACCAAGTAAGACATCATTGTGTAGCTAAAGTGTTATACTTTAATCTTAGTTAAAGAGGGTTCATTTATATCCTAGGTAGATTAGGTTTCTAGGCCTTGGAAAATGCTTCGTAGATTGAAGGGCGTGACAATTCAAGGCTGTCAACTATTTTCCGAACAATATTTAAACCCTTCCACAATTCCATTTTAACCAAGTAAGACATCATTGTGTAGCTAAAGTTTTCTACTTTAATCTTAGTTAAAGAGGGTTCATTTATATCCTAGGTAGATTAGGTTTCTAGGCCTTGGAAAATGCTTCATAGATTGAAGGGCGTGACAATTCAAGGTCACAACTATTTTCCGAACAATATTTAAACCCCTTCCACAATTCCATTTTAACCAAGTAAGACATCATTGTGTAGCTAAAGTGTTCTACTTTAATCTTAATAAAAGAGGGTTCATTTATATCCTAGGTAGATTAGGTTTCTAGGCCTTGGAAAATACTTCGTAGATTGAAGGGCGTGACAATTCAAGGTCACAACCATTTTCCGAACAATATTTAAACCCCTTCCACAATTCCATTTTAACCAAGTAAGACATCACTGTGTAGCTAAAGTGTTCTAAATTAATCTTAGTTAAAGAGGGTTCATTTATATCCTAGGTAGATTAGGTTTCTAGGCCTTGGAAACTGCTTCAGAGATTGAAGGGCGTGACAATTCAAGGTTGTCAACCATTTTCCGAACAATATTTAAACTCCTTCCACTATTCCATTTTAACCAAGTAAGATATCATTGTGTAGCTAAAGTGTTCTATTTTAATCTTAGTTAAAGAAGGTTCATTTATATCCTAGGTAGATTAGGTTTCTAGGTCTTGGAAACTGCTTAAAAGATTGCAGGGCAGGATAATTCAAGGTTGTCAACTATTTTCCGAACAATATTTAAACTCCTTCCACTATTCCATTTTAACCAAGCAAGACATCATTGTATATCTAAAGTGTTCTACTTTAATCTTAGTTAAAGATGTTTCATTTATATCCTAGGTAGATTAGGTTTCTAGGCCTTGGAAAATGCTTCAGAGATTGCAGGGCAGGACAATTCAAGGATATCAACCATTTTCCGAACAATATTTAAACCCCTTCCACAATTCCATTTTAACCAAGTAAGACATCATTGTGTAGCTAAAGTGTTCTACTTTAATCTTAGTTAAAGAGGGTTCATTTATATCCTAGGTAGATTAGGTTTCTAGGCCTTGGAAACTGCTTCAGAGATTGTAGGGCATGACAATTCAAGGTTGTCAACTATTTTCCGAAAAATATTTAAACCCCTTCCACAATTCCATTTTAACCAAGTAAGACATCATTGTGTAGCTAAAGTGTTATACTTTAATCTTAGTTAAAGAGGGTTCATTTATATCCTAGGTAGATTAGGTTTCTAGGCCTTTGAAAATGCTTCAGAGATTGAAGGGCAGGACAATTCAAGGCTGTCAACTATTTTCCGAACAATATTTAAACCCCTTCCACAATTCCATTTTAACCAAGTAAGACATCATTGTGTAGCTAAAGTGTTATACTTTAATCTTAGTTAAAGAGGGTTCATTTATATCCTAGGTAGATTAGGTTTCTAGGCCTTGGATAATGCTTCAGAGATTGAAGGGCATGACAATTCAAGGCTGTCAACCATTTTCCGAACAATATTTAAACCCCTTCCACAATTCCATTTTAACCAAGTAAGACATCATTGTGTAGCTAAAGTGTTCTAAATTAATCTTAATTAAAGAGGGTTCATTTATATCCTAGGTAGATTAGGTTTCTAGGCCTTGGAAAATGCTTCAGAGATTGCAGGGCGTGACAATTCAAGGTCACAACCATTTTATGAACAATATTTAAACCCCTTCCACAATTCCATTTTAACCAAGTAAGACATCATTGTGTAGCTAAAGTGTTAAAATTTAATCTTAATTAAAGATTTTTCATTTATATCTTAGGTAGATTAGGTTTCTAGGCCTTCGAAAATGCTTCAGAGATTGAAGGGCAGGACAATTCAAGGCTGTCAACCATTTTCCGAACAATATTTAAACCCCTTCCACAATTCCATTTTAACCAAGTAAGACATCATTGTGTAGCTAAAGTGTTCTAAATTAATCTTAATTAAAGAGGGTTAATTTATATCCTAGGTAGATTAGGTTTCTAGGCCTTGGAAAATGCTTCGTAGATTGAAGGCGTGACAATTCAAGGCTGTCAACTATTTTCCGAAAAATATTTAAACCCCTTCCACAATTCCATTTTAACCAAGTAAGACATCATTGTGTAGCTAAAGTGTTCTACTTTAATCTTAATTAAAGATGTTTCATTTATATTCTAGGTAGATTAGGTTTCTAGGCTTTGGAAAATACTTCAGAGATTGAAGGGCAGGACAATTCAAGGCTGTCAACCATTTTCCGAACAATATTTAAACCCTTCCACAATTCCATTTTAACCAAGTGAGACATAATTGTGTAGGTAAAGTTTTCTAAATTAATCTTAATTAAAGATGTTTCATTTATATCCTAGGTAGATTAGGTTTCTAGGCCTTGGAAAATGCTTCAGAGATTGAAGGGCAGGACAATTCAAGGCTGTCAATCATTTTCCGAACAATATTTAAACCCCTTCCACAATTCCATTTTAACCAGGTGAGACATAATTGTGTAGGTAAAGTTTTCTAAATTAATCTTAATTAAAGAGGGTTCATTCACTACTAGAAACAGGCCTTTTACCGACGAAAATTTCCGTCGGTAAATCCGCTTATCCGTCGATAAATGGTTATTACCGACGGAATGAGTCTGTCGGGTTCCGTCGGAAATAATTGGTTAGTAATACCGACGGACAAATTCCGCCGGTATTTTCGGCAGATTGTCCGCCGAAAAATCTAAAATTCCGCCGGAAAACGTCCGTCGAAAATGAGTTACGCCGCCCGGTTAACCGGAGCAATAGCCGGAGTTTACCGATGGAAATATCCGTCGGTAAATATTTAAAAAAAAAAATAATAAAACCCATTACCGACGGTTATAACCGTCGGTAAACATAAAATTTACCGTCGGATATACCCGTCGGAAATCTAAAC
Organism: Adenophora triphylla var. japonica; assembly: GCA_022495995.1. NCBI lineage: Eukaryota > Viridiplantae > Streptophyta > Magnoliopsida > Asterales > Campanulaceae > Adenophora > Adenophora triphylla. The sequence goes on along the minus strand of JAFEMH010007138.1, from coordinate 87,783 downwards.
CGAAACTGACGGATATATCCATCGGTAATGAGTTTTATTATTTAATTTTTTATTATTTTCCGACGGATATTTACGCCGGAAATTAGAGTTATTTATTTTTTTTAATTAATTTACCGACGAAAATATCCGTCGGTAATCTGGCCAGATTTTAAAAAAAAAATTCTATTTTATTATTAAACCACCTGTAAACCTGTCAAACCTGTTTTAAACAAATCCCAACATAAAATAAACACAAACAACCTACAAACAAAGGGAAAAGGGGTAATGGGAAAGGGAAAATGTTTTGTTTGAACATCAAATAAAGTGAAACTGTATCAAACAACCTAAAGCGAAAGGGAAAAGGGGAAAGGGGAAAAGGGGAAAAGGGGAAAGGGAAAGGGGAAGGGGAAAAGGGGAAAGGGGAAAGGGGAAAAGGGGAAAAGGAAATTGTTTCGCTTGGAGAAAAGGAAAGGGAAAGGGAAAGGGAAACAAAATATATTTGTTTACATTACATGTCAGCCAAATAAAATGAATGTCAATCAACCACGACCCCGACCACGAGCGCTGCCGCTACCGCTACCATCGCCACTACCACCGCCACTTCGCCTAAGGTATTGATCAACTGAGTCATCAGAAGCGTTACCACTATTACGTGGTCATGTGGCGCGTAGCCGTGGCGTTTCAAGTTCATGGTAGCCAAGTATTGTTGCATGCGCCGCTCAAGCCGTTGCTCCAATATACTCCGCACTGGCCTCCACCGGGTCCGCATCCGGGTCCGCACACGGGCCTCCACTCGGCCTTCGGCTCGATCCGCTCCACTCGCCTCTCAACCTCTCTATTGACCCGATCATCAAAGGCTTCTTGATCCACATGATGATCGCGCCACGGAGGAAGAAGATGAAAAGTATTGCGTAGTAGGGCCGCGGAATGGCATGTTAAAATACCCCGCACCATGTCCTCCGAATCCGTGCAAGCGGTCTCTGGTTGCTTGTCTCGGAGGACAATGGCCGCCCAAAGCTTTTCACGAAAGGCGGGCCGCTCGGTGCTCTCAGGAGCCAAACTTCCTTCTTCAATAGCCTCCTCACGAGCCCGCCTATCATACTCTTCCTGAAAAAAAAATACATTATATTTCTTTAACTAAATAATTTATTATTTACTAATAGAAAATATATAATTTACTAATAGAAAATACTATTAACACTTACAAAAAGGGTGTGGTAATAAGGATTGACCCATTGTGGCCCTGAGCCATCAGCAGCCTCCGTAGTATGTGTAGCCAGAAACACAGCAGCAGCATCAGCCTCATCATCTCCGTGTTTCTTACGCTTAACATATACAAAAATTAAAACTTTAAAAAGCCTATCAAATAATAACAATATATGAATCAAATAAAGTATTGCTTAATTTACAAACGGATAATAAATGAAGTAAGTTTACCATTCTGGACCAAGTCTCGCTGAAGTTAATTGATCCTCCAGTGTGCACACTCCCCCGCCCCTCTTGTGAGTTCCTATTCTTCTTTGCAATTTCTGAACTTTTTTGAAATTTCTCACTGTTCCAATACTCTTCCCACTGCTCCCACGCACTAGTGGAGAAATTAGCTGGAGGCAAACCATCATTTAGCCACTTGTTCCTCATGTCGTACACTTTCCCAGCGTACCGCTTAGCAACCAATTTCTTGAAAGCCGCCTCGATTTGAACGTCAGTAAACCCAGGGCATGAATATATGTGCTACAAAAATAGTAAAAGTAGTTAAATAAACAAGGGAATAGTCTACAAACTTTACAAAGGAAAGAGAATTAAGAAATTTTACCCGAAACTGGCTATACCAGATAGCGTACACCTCTTTTGATATTGACTTCGGGGTGGGATAAAATTCCTCAAAATTATACCCGCTGAATAAATCCCCAAACCATCTAGCGGGATCTTGACAACCACCATGTATAAACCTATAAGATATTAATTGAAAAACAATATATCTATATATATACAAATAAAAAGACAATAATAAAATGTAAACATTATATATATGACATTTACAATTAAATAATACTTACTGGCCACTGGGAGAGATAGATATTTCCATTTTTCCATCCTCATTAATAATTGCGTCCAAGTTAACCCGTCCGGATGGTTCACTAACTGGAACACTAGAGCTTACATTACCTCGACCGCTCAAATCATCATCGCACGTCCCGAACCGCACGTAGAGCCCTCCCTCCGCCCTTGGAGAAACAAGACGATGGACAAAACCCGCAACCTTGCCTCTCTTTGAACGATTGCCACCTCGACCCGACATATCTAAACTAGTATATTATATATACAAATAAAAACAATATATCAATATATATACAAATAAAAAGACACTTCATTTAGGATGTGAATAATTTTAAATATTAATATTTAATTCTTTGTTGTTAAGTATATCATTCTCTAGGGTGAAAGGACAATTCATGTCCATTAGGTTTAGAATTGGGGTCGGCTTCTATCCCATCCCGAAATACACGTATGAATTGCAAATATCACTTTGTCTACTTGCTTTATAATCGAAAAATCAAGCAATTTTAATAGACAAAATGATATTTACAAATCATATAATCGTGCATAATTTTTATTTTTATTCATTACCATAACATGCATAATTTTGATCAATAAACAAGATGAGAGTCGTTATCATCCACAACAATCAAAACCCTATCTCGCCTTAGACCAAGAAAGACAGAGCAAACAAGTTCTCATTTGTTTGAGCAAGGATTTTCTGCTTAATATAGGTTTTAGTTTCATCGTCCTCCTTCTCTAAGTGATTCAAACATCACAGCCATGTTATTGTCGGTGCCTGTTTTACTCTTCATCGGTGGTATACGGTCACAAGTAAAAACAAGGTAACAAAGTATAACACCGCGAAGAGAAAACAGAGCTTCCTCCAATTTTTTCAATCTCCACCTTCCATTTACCCAAGATCCTCGATTGCGGAATCTTCCTCATGAGCTTGAAAGCTGGCGGTGTTGCCCTCAATCTCACCGGTTGCTTTGCATGTTTTGCGAAGCAACCATGAGATTGAGAGCAACACCGCCAAATTTCATGCTCATGAGGAAGATTCTCGCAATCAGATCTTGGGTAAATGGAAGGTGGAGATTAAAAAATTGGAGGAAAGTTCTGTTTTCTCTTCACCGGTGTTATACTGTTACCTTGTTTTTACTGTGACCGTATACCACCAATAAGAGAAAACAGACACGTACAAGAACATGGCCGTGATGTTTCAGTATCCTTAGAGAGAAGAGGACAAAGAAACCGGAAAACTCTTATTAAAACGTAAAATCCTTTGCTCAAACAAAGGAGAACTTATTTGCTCCATCTTTTTGATCAAAGATGGACGGATTTTGATAGCCGTGTGTGAGAAAGGCTCTCATCTTATTTATATATATACATATATGTATATTTTTATTTTTATTTTTATTTTTTATTTTTTATTTTTTTATTATTATATTTATTATTATTATTATTATTATTATTATTATTATTATTATTTATTATTATTATTATTATTATTATTTAATTATTATTTATTTTATTTATTTATTTATTTTGTTTTTTATTTTTTTTTATCTTTTTTTATTTTTTATTTTTTTATTATATTTTTTATTATTATTATTATTTATGATTAGTATTATTATTTTATTATTATTTATTTTAGTTGTTATTTATTTTGTTTTATTTATTTTTATTTTTTATTTATTTTATTTATTTTTTATTTCATTTTTAGACATTCACCCCCTCACCGTCCCAATATGAATATCCAAAACCTTTTAAAATTTGCTCTCCAAGAGTAAATTTGGAACTTTTTGGACATTCATTTTGGGACGGAGGGGGTATCATTAAGGGGAGATCTGTGATGCTAATTAAGAACAAATTATCCCATAGAAAACACGAAGCCAAACCTAAAAAGAAAGTAAGGACAAATTATAGACCGAGCTACGAGTTATCCTTCACAAAAGGAAAGATTTTAACGACTAAACAAAACTCACCCACAAAATCGGCAAGTCTCGGTAGGCAAAAACTATCACATTCAAGATTTCAGTAGAGAAACTACATTAAACATCAATACAAAATCCCTTAATCCCAGCTCAAAATTGAAGTAAACCCCTTTTAATCCAGTCTAAATTAAGTCAATTTGATGCAAATCGCAATCAAAATGACAACATAAGCTTAAAAATCAAGTAAAAACATGACTAATAATGATCAAGTTCAATGAAATATTCTTTTACCCATTCAACCATTTTCCAAAGCTGGTTTAATATACTTACTCCCTCTCCCTAAAATGAGTGTCCTTATTTTACTAATAAAGTTACCAAATTGCTCATATGTGCATTTGTATCCTATAATGTAGACATTAATGGTATATTATGTACATATGCTACTAAAATGGCTTAACTTTCTTAATTTCCTTGAAAACTAGAAAATGGCACTCATTTGGGGGATATAGAGTATACTAATTATACACAGTTAATTAATTTTACATACACAGTTAATTATTTTACTAATAAAGTTACCAAATATACTTTCTTAATTTTTTTCAACAATTATGGGTCAATTGCAATTTGGTGACCTAAGTTTTACACATACTTGCAATACGGCAGCCAAAAGTGCAATTTAGTCAATTAATGCCCTAAGTTTGCAATTTTTAGCAAATTGGTATAAAAACTAACGAAATCGTTAATTTTTTGACGAGATGAAATTCAAGTGCCTTTCACAGTTTCACGTGAGTATGTAAGGGGTAATTTCGTCATTTCATGGTCCATGTGCAAGGCAAGTAATAAAAAAATAAACAATAATAATAAAATAATAATAATGATAATAAAATATAATAATAATAAAACAATAATAATAATAATAAAACAATAATAATAATAATAAATAATAATAATAAAATTAAAAATAATAATAAAAAATAAAAATAATAATAATAATAATAATAATAATAATAATAAAATATAATAATAATAAATAAATAAATAAATAATAATAATATAATAATAATAATAAAATAATAATAATAATAATAATAATAATAAAATAATAATAAAAAATAATAATAATAATAATAATAATAATAATAATAAAATATAATTATAATAAAATAAAAATAAAAATAAAAATAAAAATAAAATATAATAATAATAATAATAATAATTATTTTATTATTATTATTATTATTATTATTATTATTATTATTATTATTATTTTGTATATATTTAGAACATTGAGAAAAAAAATATTAAGAAAGACAATGAGAAATAAAAGGCAAAAAAAAAAAGGAAAAAATAATAAAAAAACAAAAAACAAGAACCTACTTCTTCTTCTCCGGTGGTTCAGGCCATAAAACCCACCTCCGATCACGCCCCCCTTCCCAACTCCTTCTCTCTAAACCCACCTACTCCCGCCTCCTTCCTCCGATCATCTTCTTCCCATTTCTCTCTCCTCAATAAAACCCACAAATTTCCCCTCTTCAATCCCCTCCCACAAAAACCCACCTCCCGATTTCCCCTCTTCTCATCAAAAAACGACAATTCAGTACCGGTCCCGGCAGCCGTCCAAGGTGCCAAATTAGTCCCATTAATCCTCTCCCTCTCAATCGGCCTCCTCGTCCGTTTCATCATTTCATGGAAGAAGAAGATTGGTGGGGATGTGATTTTCAGATTAGAAGAAGAAGAAGGTTGCCCAGATTTTTTTTTTTTTTCTTTTTAATGATTGTTATTTTATTTAACGATTTCGTTAGTTTTTATACCAATTTGCTAAAAATTGCAAACTTAGGGCATTGATTGACTAAATTGGACTCTTGGCTGCCGAATTGCAAGTATGTGTAAAACTTAGGTCACCAAATTGCAATTGACCCCAACAATTATACATACACAGTTACCAAATATACTTTCTTAATTTTTTCAACAATTATACATACACAGTTAAGTAATTTTTATCAAAATTAGGCAAAGATTTGTAATCAACACTTGAGAGAGAGAAATCCAGTGAGAGAGGGAGAGAAAGAGACCTTACCGGCGACAGAGACAACGACGGCGGGCTCGACGGCAACGGCAGAGACTAGGGCGACTGCGAGAGAGAGAGAGAGAGAAAGCGAGTGAGAGAGAGAAATCGAGTGAGAGAGAGAAAGGGATTGAGAGAGAGAAAGAGAGCTTACCGGCCGGCGACGGAGACGGCAACGGCGAACGGCTTCCACGGCGGAGACGGCGTTTGTTCGCGAATTACTGATGAGAGAGAGAGAGAGTGAGAGGGAGAAATCGAGTGAGAGAGGAATTAAGCGATTGAGAAGAAACTTACCGAAGACGGCGACGGCAACGGCGAGGAGCTAGGGTTCCGTTCGCGAACTGAGAGAGAGGAGAGGGCGTACGTAAAATGAAGGCGTAATTAAGAAATGGGATCTTTTTCATTATATATAGGGTGTCTTTACCGACGGACGTGGCCGTCGGTAATACCGACGGACAGTGTCCGTCGGTAATACCAAGGAATTACCGACGGACATTTTTAAATTATCGACGGACTACACGAAATTTTAAAAAAAAAAATTCCCGGTAAAATAAAATTAATTTCCGTCGGTATCCGTTTGTTTTCCGTCGGTATTACCGACGGACTGGGTCCGTCGGTAAATACCCTGTTTCTAGTAGTGATTTATATCCTAGGTAAATTAGGTTTCTAGGCCTTGGAAAATGCTTCAGAGATTGAAGGGCAGGACAATTCAAGGCTGTCAACCATTTTTCGAACAATATTTAAACTCCTTCCACAATTCCATTTTAACCAAGTAAGACATCATTGTGTAGCTAAAGTGTTCTACTTTAATCTTAATTAAAGATGTTTCATTTATATCCTAGGTAGATTAGGTTTCTAGGCCTTGGAAAATTCTTCATAGATTGAAGGGTAGGACAATTTAAGGCTGTCAACCATTTTCCGAACAATATTTAAACCCCTTCCACAATTCCATTTTGTCCTGCCCTGCAATCTCTGAAGCAGTTTCCAAGGCCTTGAAACGTAATCTACCTAGGATATAAATGAAACCTCTTTAATTAAGATTAAAGTAGAACACTTTAGCTAAAATATTGTTCGGAAAATGGTTGACAGTCTTAAATTGTCCTGCCCTTCAATCTCTGAAGCATTTTACAAGGCCTCGAAACCTAATCTACCAAGGATTAAATGAACCCTATTTAACTAAGATTAAATTAGAACACTTTAGCTACACAGCGATGTCTTACTTTGTTAAAATGGAATTGTGGAAGGGGTTTAAATATTGTTCGGAAAATAGTTTACAGCCTTGAATTGTCCTGCCCTTCAATCTCTGAAGCATTTTCCAAGGCCTAGAAACCTAATCTACCTAGGATATAAATGAACCCTCTTTAACTAAAATTAAAGTAGAACAATTTAGCTACACAGTGATGTCTTACTTGGTTAAAATGAAATTGTGGAAGGGGTTTAAATATTGTTCGGAAAATGGTTGACAGCCTTGAATTGTCCTGCCCTTCAATCTCTGAAGCATTTTCCAAGGCCTAGAAACCTAATCTACCTAGGATATAAATGAACCCTCTTTAAATAAGATTAATTTAAAACACTTTGGCTACACAATGATGTCTTACTTGGTTAAAATGGAATTGTGGAAGGGGTTTAAATATATTTCGGAAAATAGTTGACAGCCTTGAATTGTCATGCCCTGCAATCTCTGAAGCATTTTCCAAGGCCTAGAAACCTAATCTACCTAGGATATAAATGAACCCTCTTTAACTAAGATTAAATTAGAACACTTTAGCTACCCAATTATGTCTTACTTGGTTAAAATAGAATTGTGGAAGGGGTTTAAATATTATTCGGAAAATAGTTGACAGCCTTGAATTGTCCTGCCCTTCAATCTCTGATGTATTTTCCAAGGCCTCGAAACCTAATCTACCTAGGATATAAATGAACCCTCTTTAATTAATATTAAAGTATAACACTTTAGCTACTCAATTATATCTTCTTGGTTAAAATGGAATTGTGGAAGGAGTTTAAATATTGTTCGGAAAATGGTTGACAGTCTTGAATTGTCCTGCCCTTCAATCTCTGAAGCATTTTCCAATGCCTAGAAAACTAATCTACCAAGGATATAAATGAACCCTATTTAACTAAGATTAAAGTAGAACAATTTAGCTACACAATTATGTCTTACTTGGTTAAAATGAAATTGTGGAAGGGGTTTAAATATTGTTCGGAATATAGTTGACAGCCTTGAATTGTCCTGCCCTGCAATCTCTGAAGCAGTTTCCAAGGCCTAGAAACCTAATCTCCCTAGGATATAAATGAACTCTCTTTAATTAAGATTAAAGTAGAACACTTTAGCTATACAATTATGTCTTACTTGGTTAAAATGGAATTGTGGAAGGGGTTTAAATATTTTTCGGAAAATAGTTGACAGCCTTGAATTGTCATGCCCTGCAATCTCTGAAGTATTTTCCAAGGCCTAGAAACCTAATCTACCTAGGATATAAATGAACCCTCTTTAACTAAGATTAAATTAGAATACTTTAGCTACATAATTATGTCTTACTTGGTTAAAATGGAATTGTGGAAGGGGTTTAAATATTGTTCGGAAAATAGTTGACAACCTTGAATTGTCCCGCCCTGCAATCTCTGAAGCAGTTTCCAAGGCCTAGAAACCTAATCTACCTAGGATATAAATGAAACCTCTTTAACTAAGATTAAAGTATAACACTTTTAGCTACACTATGATGTCTTAATTGGTTAAAATGGAATTGTGGAAGGGGTTTAAATATTATTCGGAAAATAGTTGACACCCTTTAATTGTCCTGCCCTTCAATCTCTGATGTATTTTCCAAGGCCTCGAAACCTAATCTACCTAGGATATAAATGAACCCTATTTAATTAATATTAAAGTAGAACACATTAGCTACAAAATGATGTCTTACTTTGTTAAAATGGAATTGTGGAAGGGGTTTAAATATTGTTCGGAAAATGGTTGACAACCTTGAATTGTCCTGCCCTGCAATCTCTGAAGCTGTTTCCAAGGCCTAGAAACCTAATCTACCTAGGATATAAATGAACTCTATTTAATTAAGATTAAAGTAGAACACTTTATCTACACAATTATGTCTTACTTGGTTAAAATGGAATTGTGGAAGGGGTTTAAATATTTTTCGGAAAATAGTTGACAGCCTTGAATTGTCATGCCCTGCAATCTCTGAAGTATTTTCCAAGGCCTAGAAACCTAATCTACCTAGGATATAAATGAACCCTCATTAACTAATATTAAAGTAGAACACTTTAGCTACATAATTATGTCTTACTTGGTTAAAATGGAATTGTGGAAGGGGTTTAAATATTGTTCGGAAAATAGTTGACAACCTTGAATTGTCCCGCCCTGCAATCACTGAAGCAGTTTCCAAGGCCTAGAAACCTAATCTACATAGGATATAAATGAAATCTCTTTAACTAAGATTAAAGTATAACACTTTAGCTACACTATGATGTGTTACTTGGTTAAAATGGAATTGGGGAAGGGGTTTAAATATTATTCAGAAAATAGTTGACAACCTTGAATTGTCCTGCCCTTCAATCTCTGATGTATTTTCCAAGGCCTCGAAACCTAATCTACCTAGGATATAAATGAACCCTCTTTAATAAAGATTAAAGTAAAACACTTTAGCTACACAATGATGTCTTACTTGGTTAAAATGGAATTGTGGAAGGGGTTTAAAGATTGTTCGAAAAATAGTTGACAGCCTTGAATTGTCATGCCCTTCAATCTCTGAAGCATTTTCCAAGGCCTAGAAACCTAATCTACCTACGATATAAATGAACCCTCTTTAATTAAGATTAATGTAGAACACTTTACCTACACAATGATGTCTTACTTGGTTAAAATGGAATTGTGGAAGGGGTTTAAATATTGTTCGGAAAATAGTTGACAGCCTTGAATTGTCCTGCCCTTCAATCTCTGAAGCATTTTCCAAGGCATAGAAACCTAATCTACCTAGGATATAAATGAACCCTCTTTAACTAAGAGTAAAGTAGAATAATTTAGCTACACAATGATGTCTTAATTGGTTAAAATGGAATTGTGGAAGGGGTTTAAATATTTTTCGGAAAATAGTTGACAGCATTGAATTGTCCTGCCCTTCAATTTCTGAAGCAGTTTTCAAGGCCTGGAAACCTAATCTACCTAGGATATAAATGAAACCTCTTTAACTAAGATTAAAGTAGAACACTTTTGCTACACAATGATGTCTTACTTGGTTAAAATGGAATAGTGGAAGGGGTTTAAATATTGTTCGGAAAATGGTTGACAACTTTGAATTGTCCTGCCCTTCAATCTCTGAGCATTATCCAAGGCCTAGAAACCTAATCTACCTAGGATATAAATTGAATGTGCGCTCGCCCGAAAATTTCGGTTTATTTCGAAATGATGAAAGTAAAGGAGTCGCCACGCCGTTTTTGAGAGGAAACATTGAAAACCTTTTTTTTTAGAGAGAAAACACGGGTTCGGAGGTCAGGTTACGTGTTGGTAAGAACCGAGAGTTCACCCAACACGCCTCATCCGTAGACGAGTGTTTCAATTAAACATCCAAGCAAAATTCAAAGTGTGTGCACGTGTTAACAATAAACAAGTGTGGTAATCATGCATCTTATTAATATGAATTGAGATTTACAACTTGTGAACCCATTATTGAGGGAGGCCACATCCCTTCTACAACAATCTAAAACAGATTACAACTGAAAAGGTTTCTGCAAATAGGTCACGATGTCTCATGACAAATGATTCCAGTGACCACTTATGTCACGTGACACAGGATCACCTTGGAACAATATGTCGCGTGACATACAGAGGCCATCTGCAGAAACTTACACAACGAACACCAGAATCAACAATAACTAATACAGATCCAATTGATTAACCAAATTATGTACGAAATACAAGAATAACAACAAATCGACCCCGGGAGTGTGGATATGGGTAGATCCACACCCCCTTTGGGGTTTGAACACCAATTCAAGCAAATATTCAACAAGAGCAATTCAATTACATAGATCAAATGACTTAAACAGAGAGATTGCGATTGGGATTCAGTAATCTAGACAGATAGAGTCTTATTACTGAATCCTAACAGAAGAAAACAATGAAATTATAGAGAATCGAGTTAAAGGAAGAGAGAGGAGGGAGTTTAGATTTCGTTACCCTTGATGCTTCCCCGAATCCTGTATCAAGTTAGATACAAGACCCATCAATTGGTTGTTTCTCGCCTTGAAATCCTGAGGGAATTGATGCAAGAGGGTCCAAGTGAGTTGGTTGAAGAAATGGGTTTAGATGGTAGAGAATTGGGTAGGTTGAAGGTAGGAGAGAGAGAGAGAGAGGTATGTTTGGGGGGCTTTGTTACGATGCAATTTCTGCAGAGTAACAGTAGGCTGAAGTTGGGATCTATTTCTGAAAGGGGTAGGGTCTTATTTATAGGCTGCAGTTAGTGGTCACCTTGTGTCGCACGACTATACGTAACCACTTTCCATGCCTCGACATGTCGCGTGACACAAGGTGGCCATAACCGTTTTTGGCGCCAAAACCAGTTTCTGGAACATTCGGGCCTAAATACCCAAAAGGTCCAAAAAGGTTTATTTCCAACAAGTCCCTTCGCATGAGTAAGGTATCAAAAGGTACTTCCTTCACGGGAAACTTATGAAATGTTTCCGAAAGTCTCGGGATCGGCCGGGAATTTTCCAAAACGCCCCTTAATGCAATTTTATTACATTAAAATGCATCTAAAAAGGTTGCGAATTGGATTGGCGTACTTACAGAGCCCCTCGGCAACGTCACTTTTGGAAAAAGTGAGGTTGTCGATAAAATAAGTCCCAATCCCAATGAGCATCAAGGGATAAGGTAACGGGCTAGAAGGGTGAATCGGGGAGTCTAATGGCTGGACCTTTCTGAGAAAGGATTCCTACGTATCCCTTTAAGAAGGGAATCAAGCCAAATCGTAGTTCGGAAATTACTAACTACAAGCAAGAAAGGGGTAGAAATGTGTCTTCATACCTTTGTTGTGCTTACCTGTGACTTCTTGAGGGGTCGGTGCTACTGCGGTTGGCTAGTAGCTGCCTTTAGTTCCAGGTTGTAGCTGCCGGAGGGTCTCATGCTGCAAGTGGTATTTGCGAGTAGCTGCCAGAGGGTCTCATGTTATCGCTGTTGACGAGTTGTAGCTGCCGGAGGGTCTCATGCTGCAACTGGTCTTTGTGGATGCCGGAGGGACTCATACCACTTCGTTGGTGCAGGGTAGTTGCCCGAGGGTCTCACACTACTGCTGCTGACGAGTTGTAGCTGCCGGAGGGTCTCATGCTGCAACTGGTCTTTTGTGGATGTCGGAGGGACTCATACCACTTCGTTGGTGCAGGGTAGTTGCCGGAGGGTCTCACACTACTGCTGCTTCTCTTCCTCGTGGATGCCGGAGGGACTCATACCACTTCTCCTTCTGCTCTGCTGGGGAGAGGTGTAGCTGTCAGGGGTCTCACGCTACTTCCATTTCTGCTCTTTGTTGTTCTTTTGTCGGTCTTGTTGTTGGACTGTCCTTGCTGATTGTTCGTCTTTTCTTTTGTGCCCTTAGCTTTGCTTGGGAAGCTAGGGACTCTGCTATTGTCTGGGGAGTTATCTTCTTTCTCGCTTGGTTCGGTAATCTGGGGACTCTGTATTTCTGGGGAGTCGGCTTCTTTCTTCTTGTTTTGGGGCAGTGGACTCTGCATTTCTTAGGGAGTCGACTTCTTTCTTCTTGTTTTGGGGCCGTGGATTCTGTTGGGCTCTGCTTGGGAGGCTGTTCTTCTTGGTGTGCTCTGCTCGGGAGGCTATTTTTCTTGGTTTGCTCTGCTTGGGAGGCTGTTCTTTCTTGGTGTGCTCTGCTTGGGAGGCTGTCACAGATACGGGCTTTTTGTATTCTTCTTCTTTCTTTCTCTCTTTTTTTTTCGGCTTGTCTTGAGGGCCAGTCTTTGAGGTTTTGTGAGACTCGGTTGGTCATTGTACCTGCAAGGGAATCTACAACAACTCCAAGCGCTGCATCTAACTAAGCTATCATGTTAGCAAAGATTAACTTATGTTAGCTTGTTTGCACGAGTCTGTCTGTTCTGGGAAGGAAACGCTATCATTTTTAAAAGGTCGGCTTTGTCAGGTTTGTGCATGAGGTTTTGGGACTGTCTCGGATATGTGTGTATAGTAGGGGTTCTCTCCCGTGTACTTTCATGGGCATGTTTATGAGGGTAGGAGGTGTATTACAGCGACGACGAGTCGGAAGATGCTCTGGGGTAACCACTGCAGGCCTTTCCACACTGTCTGATGTCAACCAAATGTGTCACCCGACATATTATGTCTGCTTGGCCTGTTGTGTCGCACGACTGAGAGGAGCTCGTAACAGGTCATTTTTAAGTCGGCTCAGGCTTCATTTGCAAGCACTGTCTTCTCTATAGAGGAAACCAAAGAACCCCGTTTGCGTATAAGCGATTTCTTTGGCCAAGACTGATACTTTCGGCTGAGAATGGAGCACTATAGTGAAGAGGTTGCTTCCCGGGAGTGTCAATTTAATCGGGACTTTGTCGAAATTTGGGGATTTCATCTGAGGCAACATAGGAGGGTTATTGACAAGCGGTACAATATGCCGTTGTAAGTACCCCAATCTGGATCACCCCTTTTCAAACACACAGGAAGCACCGCAGACTCATCAACGCAGTCTCGGAGACCTTTGGCACTCAAAACCCTCTCAAAACCCTCTCAAACCCTCAGCCAAACCAAGGAAGGAGCCTTCCTGGGATAAAAAGGGACAAAAGGACCTTTTGGGAATTTTCAGGAAATTGGAAAAGCCAATATGGTCCGTACGGACCTCTTTGCTGTCATAATTAATGAATCCCCTTAAAGTCCACAATATTCCCTCAAATCCCGGAAGAAATGATTACCCACATGCATGGTTGGTCCGTACGGACCTCTTTGCATGCTGAGTTGGTCCGTACGGACCTTCTTGCATAGGGGACATCATCATTCCAGAATATTCACCATCATCACATATTCCCTCAAATCGAGGAAATCCAAAATTCTGGATAACCAAGGAGGTCCGTACGGACCTCTTTGCACGAAAATTTTTACTATAAATAGAGGGCTCCCCCTCCTCATTTCCACACACCTCCCACTTCTCTCTTCCTCCCTAAGCCTTCTGGCTCCCCCTCTAAGTCCTTTCGAGGCATTCCCGGCCCCTTTCGGATCCTTCCGAGGCCTTCCGAGCCCCCTCGAGGTGCTCCGAAGCCTCTTCGAGCGCTCCCGAGACGCTCCCGCGCTGCCCCGAGGCACTCTCGAGGTACTCAGAGGCCCCTCGTGGTACTCCGAGGCCTTGCCTGGTCTTTCCCACGGTGTCCCGGCTCTTTCCGAGTCAAACCGGCGATCCCAAACCTTGTCGAACCTCTGCCCGAATCCAACCAACGATTCCAACGCACGCCGAACCTCTGCCCGAGTGATCCCTGTGATCCCCACGCACGCCGAACCTCTGCCCGAACGCAGCCTGCAATCTCAACTCACGCTGAAACTCTGTCCGCAGACAACCGGCCCCTCCCGAAGCAATCCCGGTCCATCCCGGAGCATCATTCCATCCTCAAACACTATTCCTCAGCGGAAGACAGACACGAACCACCATTGGTAAGGTTTCCTTCCTACACTATTTCAATACATTTCCATACATAGCATACAATGTAGGCATCCGATACAGCATGCATTTTTAAAAGCACACACACACACACACACAACATTTTAAAGGATATTAGGGGTATCCGAAAGACTCGTTTTTACGAGGCAACTCGGGTGAGCTCTAATATTCTAATATTCTCTTCCCGAGGAGTCATCTGACCTCCGAACTCAAAATCTCATCACACAAAAACAGTTTAAAATTATCTTTAAACTGATGCCCTTTTTCAATGTTTTGGGCTTAATAAAAACGGCGTGGCGACTCTACAAAATGCGAAAACAAACGGCGAGACCATCGCTCCAACGCGCGAAAGCGAAATGATGCCAGATGCCGGGGCCGCGAGGCCTAATCGGATCCGGGTAATTTCAGTTGGCGACTCTGCTGGGGAAAATTTTTGTTTTAAAATCTTTTTAAACAAAAACAAAAGATTTTTAAAATGATGATGAGGGTCAAACTTTCATTTTACCCCTTCCTTTAACTGTTGTGTGTGTGTGCACGTGCTTCGTTTTTATTTTAAAAAAAAATAAATAAATAAATAAAAAAATGCATCATTATACATCTGTGCATACATTTAAAATTCTTCAAAAAACTTCTGTTTTACTCAGAAAAAGAATTTTAGAGACCGCACACTACTCACAATGCTGCCTCGGTTACACCGCACGCTACGCGCACTGCTGCCTCGGATACACTGCACACTACAACCCTTAACCCGGAGTGGTCTTAGATGCAGTTCGTTTGGCCTTCCTACGCCTCTCGGACGCGCACGGGATCATTCCAAACATCCCATCCTAGCCAAGCGTCAACCCCGCACGTTTGAGTCTTGAGTCACACTCGTCCCGTACTCTTGGTTTTTACCACCCGTGTCATACAAGCTCGGATACATATACCATGCCGGCCATTTTTCGAGTCATGGCTCGGAACTCAAGATCCTTGCGCAAGCAAAGCGATGAAAGGTCATGCTAAAATCTTGACTCCGATCTTGATTTCCGAAGCTACGCCTGCACGATGTTCCGTCCCGATATACATCCATGCTCGCATGACACAATGTCATCACGCCTTTGACACGTCAGCCAGGACGATATGACCCAGCCAACGCCTAACGTCACAGATCCCTTGCGCAAGCAAGGTAAAGAGAGGTCATGCCGAACTCTTGACCTGATCTTGACTCAGTGGCCGGCTCGGTTCACTATTCACATGGCTAACGCGTCAAAACAAACATGACAGGCTTGGTCCTTAGGTTCGATTTTTCTTTTAGGCCGATGGAAACCGCTTGCACTATAGGACCCTCGCCCGGGGCTGTCCACCCTGGGATGTCGAAATACAGGTGCAAAACGAGGTGCTTATAGCCGCACAGATGGTCTCCACTGACCCAGGATCTAGCATAGTTGCGAAAAATAAGAGCAATCTTTTCCAACCTACCTAGGACTCTGAGAAAACACATTTTAAGTAAACTTAAAACAAAAAAAAAAATAATAAAAAGAAAAGGAAACCGCATGCCACGTGAGCTTTCCCCCTTTTATCCAAAAGGCCTTCCCATGTCTAAACCTTGCCCGTCACCCTCCAAATAACCGAGAGTGGTTGAGAATACCCGGAGCCGCCTTTTCGCATCGAGGTCACAAGGTCCGACAGCCCTTCCAGCTTCAACGGTCCCACACCTTCCGCTACTCCCCATGACGGGATCAACAGATAATGCTGAGGGAAACGGAACCCCGCCACTAAGAAACCTCCGCACAATGGAGGAGGTGCCGCGTGCCTTCGAGACTATCAAGAAGCGCCAAGAAGAGCAAAGAAGCTCGGATCGTAGACACCTTGCGTCTTCGAGGAACCGCTGCAGCTTCCCAACCTCGACGGAACCTTTGTCCTCATAGAAGACGAAGACATACCGGCTCCCCCGCCTCTCAAGGCTATCACAGTCCCTCCTCCGCCAAGCTACGAGATTCCAGCAACGCTGCGCCTCTCGCTCAAAGCTCCCCTCAGCGCGGGCCAAGCAGCTCCGACATGCCCGCCAAGACAGGTCGCTTCCGGCCCGCACATCAAGCTCAAGATTAACAAAGACACTTACGTGCCGGCTCCACCAGATCCCAATGCATCTCGGTATCCCCCAGGATTCAATCCTCTGCCTACATATGAGCCTCACAGCCATAATCAGAAGTCCCCATGTCCACCAGGGACAGGCATCCCGAGCAGATATCCCGACATCTCAAGCTTGCCACCCGCTAGTCTGCCACTTGGGGCTAATGATTCGTTTCCCCAATTCCCAAACACAACCCTTAGTGGCCCGGGCACTCACGCCCTCAATTTCAACAATCCAGGGTATGGGATGGTATACACTCAACTACCCCCTCAAGACTCCCGAATGGCTATCCCATCAGCCAATCCACCTCCATCTTCGGTTTCTATCCCCGAAAATGGTAACCCACCTCAACCTACCGATCCCCACATGGCTTGGCTGATCGAGCAAATGAAGGACATGCAAGGCAAGCTAGCTAGTTCCCGAAAGGACTCCCTCCTGCCTACTGATCCAAGCAAAGTGGTCCCGCTCCCACCAAAATTCAGGATGCCAGAGATGGAAAAGTTTGACGGGACGGAATGCCCAAAAACTCACATCGATACCTATGTCTTGGGTATGAGAGCTAAAGGAGCAACCCCTCAACAGATGGCGGACCACTTCCAACATTCTCTCAAATCCACAGCGCTAAGGTGGTTCCTCAATGTAAAGGCAGAAAACCGCTCTACGTGGGACCAAATCAGCGAGATCTTCCTGGAGAAATACCGTGCCAACCTTGAGTGGGAGACAAACCGCCACGATCTGCAAGCCACCGAGCAAAAAGATGATGAACCCGTTGGCGAGTTCTACAAAAGGTGGAATTGGAAGCTCAGTGAGATAATGGATCCACTTTCCAAAGAAGAGCAGATGGACATCTTCCATTCTTGCCTCAAGCCATCCCTGAGGACCTTGATTAGCCATCACTTTTATCCGGATCTCCGCGCCATGGTCAACGCTGGGACTAAGTTTGAGAAGACTCTGAGCCTTCAGAAGACAACAGCCACCCCTGCTTCATCCTACCGCTACCGGACAAATCTGGCAACCTCAACTCCTGCCCCGAACAAAGGAAAAGAAGCAGCCGGAACAGTACACTACATCCAGAATGGAGCTCAAGTAAACCGTGATCAAGCAGCTCCAAGGAATAACAATCCTCCTCGCTTCCCACAGTTCCAGCATCTTGACAATCTCGAAATGCCCCTGGGCCAAGTATTTGAAGCTTTGGTAAAACGAAATCTTCTCAAGCCTCTCGAGAATTTCCAACCAAAGACTCCCAAGCCCAACATGGATATGAGCAAACACTGTGCCTTCCACAACTACCCCGGCCATACCACCGACAATTGCTTTGTGCTCAAGCAGGTGATCCAAGGACTAATCGAGGAGGGAAAATTGGAACGCCCCCGTGGCCCCAATACCATCGGAAATCCGTTCCCCCGAAATGACAAGGTAAACACGATAGCCTTTGATGACACTCCAAGTGAAAGCAGACCTCCCGCAATTTTGGAAACCGTCAGCATGCTGTCTCGCTACGACTGGGAACGTGAAACCAGAGTCAAAAGGTCTCGCGACCGGGAATCCAGACAAGAACGCCCAAGGGCAACTGTCTCCCTACGATCTTTGCCCCAGCTAAGGCAAACCAATGGATGGATCGAATACTCCCCGGAGGAGACTGAGTCAAATGGCAGCACGGGAAGTGGTTTAGCCTTCACAGACAATGACTTGCCGATATGCGAGAATCGACACAACGAAGCCTTGCTCATCCTCATAAAAATAGAGATGTTCTTTCTTCCGAACGTCTTGGTTGATAACGGCTCCGCAGTCAACATCATCACCATGAGCACACTGAAGCGACTCCGTATTGATCGCTCCCTGATAAGGCCTTCACCCCGGGTAATCCGAGCCTACGACTCCACTGCACGACCAATCGTAGGAGTCATCAATTTGAGAATCCAGTTCGATGCACAACTTGAGCCCAGAGAATTCCAAGTCGTGGAAATCAAGCCAACTTTCTCTGCCTTGCTGGGACGACCTTGGATACATCAGATGAAAGCAGTATCATCTACTCTTCACCAATGCGTGAAATTCATCAATGCCAATGGAGTAATCGAAGTGATCCGCGGAAGCAGTACAATGGCAAGTGCTTGGCCAGCAAGCTACGACCCAGAAGAAGGTCCCGACATGACCGAATACTCTTCTCCTGAGCCAGGGTCTCCTACCCCGTCCCGCTACGAAGTGGATCCTTACATCCACGCTCTAAGCCGCGACGAGTTGGAAATCGAAGAGCTCATGGGTCAAGATGACAACTCTGACATATGCGATTGTGAAGAATGCCTAAAAGAGGATCAAGAGATGGATGCCCAGATGGAGATTGATCGAGGAGTAGACCCTTACTTCGCCGAAAACCCTCTTGCGAATTGGCTCATCACCGCTCCATTGGTACAGGACAACCCTCTGGCCGACACTCTCGGATCTCACGGGGACAGCCATCACAGCATAGTTCAGTTCAACATTCCGGTGTCAGACCTAGACGAATATTGGAGCAATCTCCTCCAGAGCCTAATCGGGGAAGGAGAGATAGCATGCCCTCTCCAAACAGACATTGTGAACGTCGTCCAAGCAAAGATCCCAGATAAAGAGGCTGATTCTATGAAAATGATCAACATCAGCAAGAATCAACTCCGAATCAGCGAATGCTTCGCCCTCTTAGAAGTAGCCCTCAGCGACTTCTATCATCAAAGACCTCCAAGGACTGGTAACACTAATGGAGGGACATCATCAGGGGAGCAACCAAAAACCTCCGCGATCTGGTTCGAAATCGAACCCCACGCAAGCTATTTTCCAGGGCTAGTGCCAAGGGAGAATTGGCCACCTGAGCCATCACCACTCTCTCTAGAGCTACATCCGGCCAAGAGTAATGAAGCCTGGTCCAATCCCTCGTCGCCTATAGTCTAGCTTCGAGTCTTGTTGTCTTTGAATTCACATCTTTTGAGTCTTCTGACGGCTTTATGCCCAACGATTGTGAGTCTTTGATCAACAATGTACAGTCTTTACGCTTTCAATAAAAGGTCTGACCTTCCTGAAATTTCCTTTCATTGCATCTTTAACAAATGATGAGTTAATTAATCAAAGCAGTTAATAACAAATCATCTAAACAAAGAAGCAAACACATTAATTGAATAAATGCATCAAGCAAACATTTAAACACGTTGTCCAACGAGAAGAAAACCGGGCCCAAGCTGCCGAGGAGGTTTTAATCACAGCGATTTGCAAGATTGCTGAAGAGCCAAAGAGACGCAAGTCCAACGCCATGGTACTACCAGATCTTCCAATACCTCGAGAACGGGAAAACCACCTTCATGAACGAGGAAGGTCAACACAGAGAAGGGGTCAAAACCAAGAGCATCATGGCCCTAAAACGCCTCGCCTCTCACTTTGTCATCCTTGGGGACATGTTGTACAAGAAACGCTACCATGGACCACTCTTACGCTGCATCAACCAAGAAGAAGCAAGCAAGTTCATGAACGAAGTCCACAATGGGGCTTGCGGTCCCCACATGAACGCCAGAGCCCTGATGCAAATCATTCTCAGGATGGGCTACTACTGGATCTCCATGGAGGCAGACTGCATCCACTTTGTTCGAAGCTGCGACAAGTGTCAACGGTTCTCCAACCTCAACCATCTACCTCCCCACGATCTCTACTGCATGACTACACCCTGGCCTTTTGCCACTTGGGGAATTGACGTCATCGGAAAAATTGCTCCGCCAGCAAAGAATCTGGCCACGAGTTCATCTTAGTAGCCATCGACTACTTCACCAAATGGGTCGAAGCCAAGTCCTACAAGGTACTCACCTCAAAGAAGGTCGCACATTTCCTCAAGGAAAACATCATCTGCCGATACGGCATCCCGAATGAGGTCATATCAGACAACGGCTCACACTTCGAAGGGGAATGCGATGCATCGTCGCCGAATTCAAGATCACGCGCCACAAGTCTTCTCCCTACCGGCCACAAACAAATGGGCGCCGTAGAAGCAAAGAAACAAGACGCTCGAACGGATCATCCGAAAATGACCACCCGAGGACGAGATTGGCCCGAGAAGCCGCACCTTGCACTTTGGGCTACCGAACATCGCCGAACAGCCACTGGAGAAACCCCATTCGCCCTGACGTACGGGATGGAAGCAGTCCTTCCCATCGAATTGGAAATTCCCTCACTCCGAGTGCTGCTGGAAAATGACATCAACGAAGTCGAATGGCTCTGAAGCCGACACGACGAACTGGCTCTGCTAGACGAGCGACGACTAAGGCCATGGAACACGTCCGAGCCTATCAAAGCAGGATGGCCAGAGCTTTCGAAAAGAAAGTTAAGTCCCGAGACATCAGGGAAGGCGATCTGGTACTCAAAGAAAAGCCTCCCACTCGAACCAACCCACTGGGAAAATGGGAACCAACATGGATCGGCCCTTTCGTGGTTCAAAAGATCTTCTCCGGAGGCGCCATGAAGCCGATGCACCTAGACGGCAATCCCTTCATGAATCCAAATAACGGAAGCAAGCTCCGCAGATACTTCGCCTAAAGAAGAACAATCGTGCATCTCGCACTCCATGTAGTGTCGAACTACGCAGACCTGAGCCCTCTAGTCCGGGGGAACGTAGGCAACCTTAATTGGTCCGGTCTAAAAATACACAAAAAAGTCAAAAGTTTGAATGTCGATCAAGACCTCCGTCAAACTACGCACTTTTCAGTGAGCATGCCCCTAAGTCAAAACAAGTCAAAGGCGGCAACATCAAAAGACATCCAAAGGTCACTCAAAGATCAAACGACCGACTCATGTCTCGCTTCCTAAGCTGTGGGCTTATCTTCGCCTTCACGCGCTTCAAAAAAAAAAAAGAGAGCTCGAGCAAGGGCTCACAAAAAAAAACACAAAAAAAAAGAGAGCTCGAGCAAGGGCTCACACGAAAAAAAAAAATATAATAAAACAAAGGAAGCTCAAGCAGAAGCTACAAAAAAAATAAGGTCAAGATGCCCGACGCCAACAAGAGGCAAGGAAGCTACGGAAAAGACCGTCGAAACAAATTGTCAGGAGATCAGTCAACCTCCCAAACACAGAGCCCAAGCAAAAGGGATTGCCGTCAGGGCCCAGGCCGTTTTAGTCCACGTATGCAATGTACGTACGCCAAGGTTCACAAAAGACACAAAAGCAAAACAAGAGATCTTGCGTCTCGACAAAGCTTTAAAAGTAAATCACAAATCACTAACGGTTACAACATTTCTTGATGAGTTCAAGCACGGTCTACTCTCAAGTTCACAACATGCTAAAAGACAAATTTTAATACATTTAACAAATAATGTGTTTGCAATGCAATGAATGGATACCTAGGAGGTCATTCCGCGCCTCTCGCGCTTGTCCTCGCCATTCTTTCCTTTCTTCCCTCGTCCCCTGGAGTCTTCTTTCGTTCCACGTGAGCCAACTCGCGTCTCTCGCTCCGAGATCTCGGGGTCCTCCCCGTAGAGTCAAACAATCCAGAGCCTCTCGTGGCTTCATTCGCCCGTGCTTCGGCTCGGATTTCCTCCCCGCGAGTCTCGCAAAAGAGGACCTCTCCCCGTCTCGTCGGTCCACTCTAGTCTCGTAGTCAAACAAAGTGTCTCCCCGTCACATCTCAAAGGGTCGACTGTGCTTCGGCACTCCTAAGGCAATAACTACTACTGGCAACCGAGTCCTGCATCCGCTCCACGCTCGCTTCTCCAAAGCCACTGGGATCGCCCCCACATGCTGCTCATACCAGGCAAAATACTAAGTCGTCAATACGACACTCTCTCGACGTCTAAGGAGCACCACAGAAGGGAAAGCGGAATACTTCCATACCCTCAGAAAATACAAGAAAGCACCTGGAGCTGCCAGACAAAGAGGAACTATCTCCGCAGTAGCAAGGTCATCCTGCACCAACAAAGGCTCCTGCTTCATCCCAAACTCGCCGGAAACAAGCAAATCGGAATATAGAAGGGAGTGGACCAAGACAGACTGAACTCGACGACACAAGACCCTTCCTGCAAGGTCCTCCTAGTCTCAATCCCCCAGTGCGGAACCCACCGGGATCTCGATGCGTACCAAGCCGTGCCATCCATCTCTCCTGTGAGGATCGATCCATATCCAAAGACAAGAGGTCGCCGAGCAAATGACCACGGACTAAACGACGCTTCGGAGCCTTCCTGGGCATGGCCTCGAAGTCTCTCTCGCAGCCCACAAGGTGAGCAAAGCGGGGCTTCCCCTCTCATAAACCGATCCCCGCCGCGCACGATCAATACCATGAAGAGTCTCCCCAAGCACTAACGGGACAATATCCTCTCCAGCTCTCCGCAAAGGCCCAACCACATCAAGCAAAGCGCCATCGCAAATGCCAAGGGAGCTGACCATAAAGAGCGTCGCTATCACGCACAAGGCAAATGCATCCCAAGAGATGTCACTCTCATCATCAACCATGAACCGCTTCGGCAGCACAGAAATGTCAATATGACCCGAATCAAGGATCATGCCCTGCACCTCTTCCAACGAGGATCGAAGAAAGCCTGCCAGCTTCACGCTCACGGCAGCACCACCAATCAAAGGAAGCGAGATGGCCTCCACCTCCGGTCCTCCAATCAAAGCCCGGAAATCCTCAAAAGTGGGCACCAGTTCATTGTAGGAGAAGCAATACACATGCCTCCTAACATCCCAGAACTTCGCGGCAGCCCGCAACAACTCCCAATCAGGAACCAACTCCTTAAAAGACCAAACCGAGCAAAGTCGAAACCTTACCTCGAAAGCCCGTCTCTGATGTCTCATACGACGTCTCATCCACATTTTCAGCTGCTCAAGGAAGTGTGCTTGCCTCTCCTGCGAAAACCTCGGCAAAATTCTGGGAACGTACGAAGAATCCATGGCAAAAATGGAGGTTCCTAGAGAAAATAGGGAAGAAAGCTCGAAAATGGCCGCAAATGGGGAATGGGGAAAGTCCAGGTATTAATCGGGAAAGCATTTATGTCCTCCCAAAAGCAAGGTTGGTCCGTACTGACCTCTTTGCAATACAGGTCTGTCCGTACAGACCTCTTTGCAATCAAAACCCATTTCCCCTGCAAACAGTACAACAACCACTGTCCCCAATAGGACCTTGCTCCAAATTGCCCAAACACTGGCCAAAGCCATTTCCGGCAAGCATACACTACCCACAAACGCACCCTCAGCTCACGTGGCATGCACAAAAATATAAAAAAAAATAGCAACAATTCCTACGACAATTCCCGGGAATCAATAAAACGACATTACATCTTAAAATAGAATACTATTGCCATGCAAATACAGTGTTTTATTACAGGTACTAATGTCTGTTGCAAAAAAAAAGGGGAGATATGGAAAGAGGGAAAGCAAATGAATACTAATCAGAATCCTCAGCATCATCATCCTCGCCAAGATCCTCCAGAGAGAAATCGGGCATCCCGGTGAACTCGCCCGTCACATCCTCGTCATCGGAATACCGAGCACCCGCCGGAGGCTGCCACTCAAAGTAATCCGAAGGATCAAATCCGACGAAAGGATCAAAGAAGGAAGGCTCTGAGGATCCCTCACCCTGTGCGTCCTGCTGAGGGAAGAACTGATAAAAGGGCTGCTGCCTCGGAGCTCCCGAAGACGTCCCGGCATCCATGCTATGCCGCCCCCGCGAAGATCCCTCCCCGCTGCGCTCCGCCTTCTCTCGGTGGAGGAGCATCTATGGAATGCCTCGAAGGCATCGGCTGGTACGCCGGCATACGACGCGAAGACCGGCAAGACATCTTCGACGCCATCTTCTTCGCAAAGGATCTCATCGCCACATAACGGCGAGTCAGCATGTCATAGGCTCTCCCCGGGACCTGCGCAAGCAAACAGCCAAAGAAACGCTCATCAATACAGTCATACTCGACAACAAAAAGAGAAAAATCCAGAAAAGATGCCAAGATGGAAAAGAGTAAGCACACTCACCGATCTATCAGGATCCACTCTGTATGCGCAATGGGAGCTTTGCTTCAGAACGGGTACCGACACCCTCCTCCTCGATCCGTCCCCACAGGACATACACATGAAATCCGCCCCGTGATCGAACCTATGGGGAACTCCGCGGACGCCCTCTCCCTCACCAATACCTGCGGCGTCCTCAACTTCCTCCTCACGAAGGTCCCATACTCCTCTCCATACAAAATAAACTCCTCGGCACCCACACCGCCAAGGTATCTCTCAAAATCCAAGACATCCATGTCCCGGGAGTCCAACATCCCAAAAGGAGGATCCCTCGGAGTCACGGGAAGCACACCTGGGCCATGCTGCCAGAAGACCCGCTCCCCTGTGCAGCTGACATCACAAGTCGGGCCCCTCGATCTTCTCAAGCGCTGTCACCAACGGAGCCCCCTCAAACTCATCGGCCTCATACCGAGTCCACGGGAACAAGACAAACCCCTCCGGGCTACCCCTCTCCAGACGCTCCTGCACATCCCCATAGGCGATGGTGAGCTTACCCCTGCTGGTCCTCCTCTTCCTCGCTGTACGAGCCCAGCCCAGCATAGCGGGATACGCGGCAACAGCCCCAGGATCTCTATCCCACGGGAAACACTGAAAAATCGAATAGAACCACACCTGTGACAAAAGCAGAAGAAGGCTCAATGCAAAAGAAAACGGAGAAACGACAAATTGCTAAATCAAAAACAGCAATAAACTCATACCTCCAAAGCAAAGTCAAAACAGGCCAAAGAATTGGCCACACCCCGGCTAAACCGGTCCAAAGAAAAGTAGAGCTCAGCCAGGCCTGCCTCACCCCAAGCAATGTCACAGACCCTCTCCAGGTCAATCAAGCTCTCCAACAGAGCAAAAGGAGCCGCAGTCGCTTGATTCGAGAACAAAGTCTCAGAAAGTGCAAACCACAAGAAGGAGCGCGCCAGCTGCTCCGCCGTCACCTGACCGGTACCCCGAAAATAGGCCCCGATACTGGCCGTAATCCTCACCTCAACGTCGCTATACAACATGCCCAGGCCCCTGCGAGGACAAGGCTCAAAGCCCAGCAGCTCGGTCAACACATCATCAGCAATCATATCTCGCCAACTCAACGGCAATTCAACCACCGGCCGTCAGCGTAAGCCCGGACCTCGCCAACTCAACGGCAATTCAACCACCGGCCGTCAAACGTAAGACCGGTCCTCGCCCACTCAACGGCAATTCAACCACCGGACGTCAAGCGTAAGACCGGTCCTCGCCCACTCAACGGCAATTCAACCACCGGCCGTCAAGCGTAAGACCGGTCCTCGCCCACTCAATGGTAATTCAACCACCGGCCGTCAAGCGTAAGACCGGTCCTCGCCCACTCAACGGCAATTCAACCACCGGCCGTCAAGCGTAAGACCGGTCCTCGCCCACTCAACGGCAATTCAACCACCGGCCGCGTAAGACCGGTCCTCGCCCGCTCAGCGGCTCCAGTTCAACACTGCGGCCGTCAAGCGTAAGACCGGTCCTCGCCTCAACGGCAATTCAACCACCGGCCGTCAAGCGTAAGACCGGTCCTCGCCCACTCAACGGCAATTCAACCACCGGCCGTCAAGCGTAAGACCGGTCCTCGCCCACTCAACGGCAATTCAACCACCGGCCGTCAAGCGTAAGACCGGTCCTCGCCCACTCAACGGCAAAACAAACGCAAGAAGGAGCCAGCACCTCCCAAGCACCAATGTCAAGGCGCCTCCAAAACGCTCAACGACAACTCAAGCACCGGCCCTCAAAAAACAGGCCCAAAGACACCTTCTCAGCGAAAAAGGCCCCTACAATGACATATATCCCCAGCAGATGAACACCGGCCATCAAAGTAAGCCCGAACTCCTTCCCCAGCAAGTCAAAAAAGGGACTTCTTGCAAACCCGCACATCCCCATGCACCGGCCATCAACGTAAGCCCGAAGTCACCTCCTCAGCAGGAAAAGCCCCTACAAGGCCACGATAATCCCCAACGGATAAACACCGGCGGTCATCGTAAGTCCAACCTTCTCCCCAGCAGGCAAAATGCAAGGCAGCCATGCCTCCACAACCGCCGCCAGAAGACGATTCAAAGTCCTCCCGCGTGGCACCAACCGCCGCCAGAAGACGATTCAAAGTCCTCCCGCGTGGCATCAACAGCCGCCAGAAGACGATTCAAAGTCCTCCCGCGTGGCACCAACCGCCGCCAGGAGACGATTCAAAGTCCTCCCGCGTGGTACCAACCGCCGCCAGAAGACGATTCAAAGTCCTCCCGCGTGGCACCAACAGTGGCTAGAAGACGATTCAAAGTCCTCGCGCATAACAACAACAGCGGCTAGAAGACGATTCAATGTCCTTGCGCATAACAACAACAGCGGCTAGAAGACGATTCAAAGTCCTCGCGCATAACAACAACTGCGGCTAGAAGACGATTCAAAGTCCTCGCGCATAACACCCACAGTAGCCAGAAGACGATTCAAAGTCCTCAAGCATGGCGCAACCGTAATCAGAAGAAGACGATAAAAGTCCTCACACTACTATCCCTAGCCCGAAAGGCTTTAAATCACTCAGTCCGGGAGACTGTATAAATCAGCCAAATCATTATTCCCGGCCCCGGAAGGCCTTAAACCACCCGATTAGGAAAATCGTAAAATTTCCATCCCAGGACACCACCACGTCCTCACAATTGACCTCGGCGGTCACCACATCCCAGGACACCACCACGTCCTTACCATTGACCTCGGCGGTCACACAGCACTTCAGGGCACCACCACGCCCGCACTCACAATTTCACGACCTCTGAACTATGACCAGGCTTGATTCCCGCCAGGGATACGTAGGAATCCTATCACAGGGTCCAGCCATCGACCTATACGGTCACCCAGGACGCCACCATGTCCTCACCATCGACCTATGCGGTCACCCACAGGACCCCACCACGTCCTCACACAGAGTTTCAGTCAGAGGACCCTTTCCATCCTCGTACACAACACTCACCCCACACACGAACTACGACCAGGCTTGATTCCCGCCAGGGATACGTAGGAATCCTATCACAGGGTCCAGCCTACTGACCTATGCGGTCACCCATAGGACACCACCACGTCCTCACACTGACCTCCACGGTCACTTCCTCTCCCAGCACGCGATCCAGATTAGGACCCTTATCTTATCGGAGACCCCACTTCTTTCATAAGTGACATCGTCGAGGGGCTTCTGTAAGTACCCCAATCTGGATCACCCCTTTTCAAACACACAGGAAGCACCGCAGACTCATCAACGCAGTCTCGGAGACCTTTGGCACTCAAAACCCTCTCAAAACCCTCTCAAAACCCTCTCAAACCCTCAGCCAAACCAAGGGAGGAGCCTTCCTGGGATAAAAAGGGACAAAAGGACCTTTTGGGAATTTTCAGGAAATTGGAAAAGCACATATGGTCCGTACGGACCTCTTTGCTGTCATAATTACTGAATCCCCTTAAAGTCCACAATATTCCCTCAAATCCCGGAAGAAATGATTACCCACATGCATGGTTGGTCCGTACGGACCTCTTTGCATGCTGAGTTGGTCCGTACGGACCTTCTTGCATAGGGGACATCATCATTCCAGAATATTCACCATCATCACATATTCTCTCAAATCGAGGAAATCCAAAATTCTGGATAACCAAGGAGGTCCGTACGGACCTCTTTGCACGAAAATTTTTACTATAAATAGAGGGCTCCCCCTCCTCATTTCCACACACCTCCCACTTCTCTCTTCCTCCCTAAGCCTTCTGGCTCCCCCTCTAAGTCCTTTCGAGGCATTCCCGGCCCCTTTCGGATCCTTCCGAGGCCTTCCGAGCCCCCTCGAGGTGCTCCGAAGCCTCTCCGAGCGATCCCGAGACGCTCCCGCGCTGCCCCGAGGCACTCTCGAGGTACTCTGAGGCCCCTCGTGGTACTCCGAGGCCTTGCCTGGTCTTTCCCACGGTGTCCCGGCTCTTTCCGAGTCAAACCGGCGATCCCAAACCTTGCCGAACCTCTGCCCGAATCCAACCAACGATTTCAATGCACGCCGAACCTCTGCCCGAGTGATCCCTGTGATCCCCACGCACGCCGAACCTCTGCCCGAACGCAGCCTGCAATCTCAACTCACGCCGAAACTCTGTCCGCAGACAACCGGCCCCTCCCGAAGCAATCCCGGTCCATCCCGGAGCATCATTCCATCCTCAAACACTATTCCTCAGCGGAAGACAGACACGAACCACCATTGGTAAGGTTTCCTTCCTACACTATTTCAATACATTTCCATACATAGCATACAATGTAGACATCTGATACAACATGCATTTTTAAAAGCACACACACACACACACACAACATTTTAAAGGATATTAGGGGTATCCGAAAGACTCGTTTTTACGAGGCAACTCGGGTGAGCTCTAATATTCTAATATTCTCTTCCTGAGGAGTCATCTGACCTCCGAACTCAAAATCTCATCACACAAAAACAGTTTAAAATTATCTTTAAACTGATGCCCTTTTTCAATGTTTTGGGCTTAATAAAAACGGCGTGGCGACTCTACAAAATGCGAAAACAAACGGCGAGACCATCGCTCCAACGCGCGAAAGCGAAATGATGCCAGATGTCGGGGCCGCGAGGCCTAATCGGATCCGGGTAATTTCAGCCGTGCATTTTGTCCTTAAAAGATTGGAGGGTCGACTTGGATTTGATCCGGGCTGCCTCCTGCTTCTGGGACTCAAAGCGTCATGTCTTCTCTTTGTCATACAATGATCTGACCCCAACCATTGAAGACTTTAGGGCATTGACAGGCTTGGGTGAGACGGTCACTGTAGCATTCCCACGGGACGGTCGGTCGGTTGTGGAGCAGTTATCGGGTTTCTTGTGTCTACCAGCGGATCAAGTATCATTTATGATTCTAGGTGACGGGTCCATAGACTTGACTCGGATGGCTAGGTTACGCCTGTCTCATCCTGAGTTGTTTGACCTTTCTGCCTCTTTGGATATATTCATGATGTTCACTCTGCGGCTTATTATTTCTGCGGATATGCCGGGGTCTGCTCAAGTACGTTGCTGGAGATTGTCAGGCAACTGAGGGGTAACCGGGGTGTAGATCTTTGTCAGATTCAATCTGGCCAAGGGGAAATGGACATTGTACCACTGTTGTTGGCCGAGACCTACCACGGCATTGACAGGTTAGCAGGGGGATCATACTTCATGGGAGCAGGCAGCCCCAGTTTGTTATCTTTGTGGTTCTCTGAGAGGTTACACTTGATTGGGCCATTACTAGAGGGTCGGGTGGCAATGCCTTGGGTGACTCGGCCACGCAGGCTGCTGAGGGTTGAGGCTGCTGACAGTTGGCAGATGAGGTTGTCATGATATGAGACCGCTGATCTGAGCTTTTGGATTCCTGTCTGGAACTTACAGACCATGAGAGACATTCAGGATGGATCAGTAGTAGTCAGACTGCCAGGCTTGCAGGTATCTTCTTTCTGTATCCCATCGTTGGTGAGCAGGCAGTATAGGTACCCTCAGCAGATTGTTCGGGCTTTGAGGGAGAGGCTGATGATCGACGCTATTCCGATGTCTATGACCGAGCCCCAGACTATACAGTTTTTCAGCAGATCTTTTCTGGAGGGTTTTCTTCCCACTCGTGTGCTTCTTCGGCAGTCCAGAGGGTTTTCATTTCTGACCACAGAGTATCTGGTTTGGTATGAGGAGCATCAGGGTCCTGCGCAATTGGCTATAGAGGCTCGCCGTCGGGAATACTTGGGAGCAGATTATCCATCCAGTCAGTCTTTCGGGGATACAGAGGCACGGAGAAACCCAAATAATATTACCGGCGATGCTGCTGAGGATTATCGGAGGCGAGAGATCCGGAGGGCCGCTTTGAGGGATGATCCGGAGGTGATGGCTCGCAGAGAGGCATTGAGACAAGAGAGGGTTGCTAGGGCCGCCTTGAGGGAGACTGGTCTGATTGAACCACCGATGCGCGTTATTCCTGAATTGGGACGGGCTCAAACCGATTTATTCGACATTCCTAAGCCAAAGACCTCCCGGGGACCGAGGAAGAGGAAGGACAGAGAAGCGTGTTCGGGAGCGGGGACGAGTCTCTAGACACTTTTCTGAGAGATAGGAGACTATTATTTATTTATTACTATTTTTTTTTTTTTGAGAGTAGGAATTATTTGTATGGAAACTGAGTATCCTTTGATTACTTAATGCAGACGAAATAGATGTTGAAAATTTATTCCTTTTATTCGCAGCAGATTCTTTGAGTCAAAAGCAGGCCGTGCTTGAACTCATCAACAAGAATATTAACTCAGAATGAACCTTTTGAAAAAGCTTTGGAACTGTAATCAAAACACATTTTAGCAGGATAAGAGGTTTTGCAGCAATTTTAGACCGAACCATAAGTGGTTGCCTACGTTCCCCTTTTGTGAGAGAACTAAGGGGCTCAGGTCTCCGTAGTTCGACTCAATCGACTTTTGTGTTTTAAGAAAGGGGAAGATAGAAGGGGGACATGGTGCAACCCTGTTTTTTACCTAGACCGCCCTTTTTAGGGTTTTGGTCTAGCTGGGTATATTTTTTAGCACCGGGCGCGTCCCTTATTTTTGCATGGACTGCCTTTTGAGGGGTTTTCAGTCTCATCTGGGACAATTTTGTTGAGCCTTTATTTCTCATCATTTTTTTTATTTTTGTTTGATATATATTTTTTTTTATTTTTTTTTAGAGGGGGAAAGACTCGATCATACATAGTACCTCCGCAACTTGTCGCCGTTAAGGGGGTGCAGAAATGGGTTGCCATCTAAATCTGTCAGCTGCATGGCTCCTCCGGAGAATATTTTCTTCACTAGAAACGGTCCGACCCAAACAGGTGCCCATTTGCCCAATGCACTGCTCTGATTCGAGGGCTTCATCTTAAGGACCAAGTCACCAACCTTGATGTCCCTGGGTTTCACTTTCTTGTCAAAGGCACAGGCCATTCTTCTCTGGTACGCCCGGTTATGCTCCATGGCTTTTAGCCTGCGTTCGTCTAACAGAGCCAATTCATTGTATCGACTTTGGAGCCATTCAATCTCATTCACCTCATTTTCGAGCAAAACCCTGAGGGATGGAATTTCTAATTCAATAGGCATGATAGCCTCCATTCCGTAAGTCAGAGCGTATGGATTTGCACCGGTGGTAGTTCGAATTGAAGTGCGGTAGCCCCATAATGCTAAATGCAGCTTCTCTAGCCAATCCCTTCCTCGCTCGGCCATTTTCTTTATGATTCTTTCCAAGTTCTTATTGGCAGCCTCAACAGCACCATTCGTCTGCGGTCTGTATGGTGAAGATTTATGGCGCTTGACCCTGTATTCATTGAGAACCGATCAGTTTCTCCTTTGAAATGGGTTCCATTGTCGGAAATAATCTCATTTGGGACTCCGTAGCGGCAGAAGATCTGTTCCTTTATGAAGCGAGCGACCTTCTTAGCTGTGAGCACTTTGTAAGACGCAACTTCTACCCACTTTGTGAAGTAATCTACTGCAACCAATACAAACGAATGTCCATTGCTCCCGGGTGGAGTTATTTTCCTAATGACATCAATCCCCCATGTTGCGAAAGGCTACGGAGTTGTCATACAGTATAGGTCATGAGGAGGGATGTGGTTCAAATTGGAGAACCGCTGGCATTTATCACAAGTCCGCACAAACTGGATGCAATCTGTCTCCATAGTAATCCAGAAGTACCCAGCCTGATGATGCTATGCATGAGAGATCGAGTGTTCATATGAGGTCCGCAGGCACCGTTATGAACATCTTCCATTACTCTTTGGGATTTTTCCTTGCTGATATAGAGTAGGAGTGGGCAACCTTCCCTTTTCTTCCATAATTCATTGCCAAGTATGACATACTGAGCTGATAGTCTCTTTAGAGCTTGCAAGCTCTTGGCATGAATACCCTTTATGTCTCCTTCTTTATCAACGGGGAAAGATGCTTCACCATGCTTGAGATATTGGAAAATCTGATTGTACCACGGCTCACTGACAGTTTCGATCTTAATGTCACAACAATATGCAGGATTTTCTCGCCTACCGACCCTGAATGGTTTGATTGACTTTCCTTCTGGAATTTCCACCAAAGAGGCCAGAGTAGCTAGGGCATCGGCAAATCTGTTCTTGTCTCGTGGCAGGAACTGGAATGACACTTCTTTGAACTGACCGACGAGTTCTGCGATGTAAGCATGGTACTTCTGGAGACATGGATCTATGATTTTCCATTTGTTGGCAGCCTGATTGATTATCAATTGGGAATCACCGAACACTTCTAACTCTTCCACATGTCGCTCGAGGGCAGCCTCTAGACCAGCTATGCAAGCTTCATACTCGGCGGCATTGTTGGTAACCGAGAAGTTCAGCTTGATAGCTATAGGGGTATGAATGTCATTCGGGTCTACTAGTACCATCCCGATGCCATTACCTCTTTTGTTCCCTGCTCCATCAAAGAATAACTGCCACCGGTTGCCGCTCTCTATAGCAAGAATCCCCTTGTCTGGAAATTGGAGATCTGGTCCTCGGGCTTCTGTACTGGGGTAATCAGCCAACTGATCCGCCAAAGCCTGTCCTTTGATAGATTTCCGGATCACATACTTGATATCAAACTCAGCTAAAAAGAAGGTCCATTTTGCCAATCTGGTGGAGATGTTACCTCTGTCACCCTGGAATAGGTACCTGATCGGGTCCATCTTGGAGACCAAGTGTACAGTGTGGGATAGCATATAGTGTTTTAGCTTTCTGACCACCCAGACCAAAGCTGCGCATGTCTTCTCGAGGGTAGAGTAATTCAACTCGCTACCTTGGAATTTGCGTCTGACAAAGTATATGGCATTCTCAATCTTTGAATCCTTCTTCTCTTGTGCTAGCATAGCCCCAGTGGCTGTGTCTGTGACCGTCAAGTATAGCAGTAAAGGCTTGCTCTCGTGAGGCAGACAAAGAATGGGAGGATTGACAAGGTAAGCTTTGATCCTCTCGAAGGCCAGTTGGCATTCCTCGTTCCAAACCACTTCCTGATTCTTCTTGAGTAACTTGAAGATCGGCTCACACATGGAGGTCAACTGGTTGATGAATCTGCTGATGTACTGTAATCGGCCCATGAATCCTTTTACCTCGGAGACAGTTTTGGGCGGCTTCATCTCGACAATTGCTTTAACCTTTCTGGGATTTACTTCGATTCCGCGCTCTGTGACCATATACCCCAGGACCTTACCTCGAACAACCCCAAAGGTGCACTTGGCTGGATTCAATCTCATGGAGTGTTCTCGGAGTCTGTTGAAGAATTTCCTCAAATCAATGAAATGCTATCCATCTGATCCTTTCGAGTGAATAATCATATCATCTACATACACTTCAATCTCCTTGTGGATCATGTCGTGAAACAGGGTAGTGACGGCTCTCTGATAGGTAGCCCCAGCATTTTCAGACCAAACGGCATTACTGTGTAACAATAAGTACCCCATGGAGTTGTAAACGCTGTCTTGTCCTGATCTTCCTCAGCCATTTTGATCTGATTGTAAACCGCGAAACCATCAACGAAGGACTTGACCTCGAAGTTTGCGGTTGCGTCTACTAGCATATCAATGTTGGGCAAAGGGAAGTCATCTTTGGGGCTAGCCTTATTGAGATCTCGAAAATCTACGCAGACTCGAACCTTTCTATTAGCTTTTGTCACAGTTACAATGTTGGCCAACCATGTCGGATATTCAATCACTTTGATGAAGCCTACCCGTAGGAGTTTTTCAATTTCTTCTTTCACCTGTAAGGACCACTCCGGTTTTATCCGCCTCAACTTCTGCTTGATCGGCTTAATTTCTGGATCTAGAGGGATCCGGTGCTCTACGATAGAAGTATCCAGCCCAGGCATGTCTTTGTAAGACCAAGCAAAGTTGTCCATATATTCTTTAAAGCAGTTCAACCAGGGCAACCCGCTCATCTCCGGAGAAGAACCTACCAATCTGTGTTTCTTTGGGTTCTTCGGCTGTTCCCAGGTTCACCGTTGTCAATACCTCATCGGCAGCTTGGGCCCGACTTTCCTTTTGTTCGCGAACCTGCTTTGAATCATTTTCTAAAATTTGCTCATCTATTAAGTCTGTATTATCTTCAATTGAATTAGGCTTAATTATTTTTAAATCTTAATGATTATTTCTTGTTAAGCGTTCAATTGTTAGATTTGCAATCACGAGATACTTAGAAAGGTCAACCATTTTATTCAAAGCATAGGGAAAGACAGTGTTTACAACTCGAAGATGGTCTTCTGTCATGAGGACATCAGACCGATTGGAAGACTCGAATTCAATAACAAGAGATTCAGGAGACCGACTCAAAACACGAGTGACAAATTTAGACTCGGAGGGACAAGGACGAGGCTTGAGCCCAAGTTTTCCAATCATAGTCTCCCTGTCGGCGACCGGTCCTCGGAACGAAGTCCAATTCTGTAAATGTCTCTCTGCCGCCGTCTCTAACAT
This sequence comes from Adenophora triphylla var. japonica, assembly GCA_022495995.1. Taxonomy (NCBI): domain Eukaryota; kingdom Viridiplantae; phylum Streptophyta; class Magnoliopsida; order Asterales; family Campanulaceae; genus Adenophora; species Adenophora triphylla. The sequence continues at coordinate 52,510 of JAFEMH010007138.1, read as the reverse complement.
GCTCAGCTCCACAACTGGCTCCTTTTCAAATTCTAGCATAGCTACCACCTCGCTATCAGAGGAAAAGTCAATCAAATCACTCGGCTCCCCAGGCTCTGACAGCCCCTGTTCTTTAAACAAATCTGCCAAATCACCATCAATATCCACAGGGTCAGCACCGCGGATCTTGCATATCGTGGGTTCATCCAAAGCAAGCTTTTCAAACTGTTTCACCTGATCAGGCCCCCAGAAATGGTAGTTGTTCTCGTACGTGGCGGTCACACCTGGTCTTTTGGGCAAGCTATCAAACATTTCCTTCACCGGATTTTGGCTGCCAACGAACCTCCGGATTGTTCTCATTCTTTCTTTCATTTGGTTAAGTCTTGGTTCACCGGATTCAGTCTTGTCATACGCCTTATCTTCTCTAGTTATGGCATATCCCAGGCCTTGCTTGTTTCTCTTAGCTTCTGGCAACACAAGTCTGCACGGTCCCTGTTGGCATTTTCCCAGCCCCAGACCAGGGATATAGCTCATACCTCTTAGCATTTTCAACACAGGAGGAATCTTATGTGAAGATGTTGTCAGATCTATGGTGCAGACCTGCCCTTTAGGTTTCTCTGTTGTGAATCCACTGAGCATCGGATTTTCCTGGTCGAGCTTGATCTCCATTACTGGTAAGGTGTTGGTGCTGGTTTCCCCAATCGTAACACTATCACCATAAATTGTCGTCAGCATTCCTTCTTGCACAAATTTTAAGCACTGGTGAAGAGTGAAGGCTACCGCTCCAATTTCGTGAATCCAAGGTCTGCCTAGTAATGCTGGGAATGTGACTGGAATGTCGATCACTTGAAATTCTAACATCATCTCCTTGCCTCCAAACATCAAATTCAGAGAGACTATCCCTAACACCGCCCTAGATGTCGAATCGTAGGCCTTTATGGTTTGATTGGATGGTTTAAGATTCTGCGCATTAATGTCCAACATACTCATCATTTTGGCCGGGAACACATTCATAGCCGACCCATTGTCTACCAACACATGGGGAATACGCCGTCCTTCCAAGGGTACTGTGATGTGTAGGGACTCATTATGATTCGCACCATAAGCAGGCAAGTCAAGATCCATAAAAGTAATGATGTTCCCATACTGTGCAGTCCCAATCAGCTGACAGGCTTCGTCTGGGGTGGCATTGAAAGATACTTTTGTTTTGGATAGGGCCTCTTCCAATTTTAGTTTGTGAGGTTAGGAGGATGTGAGCAGAGACCATAAGGAGATATCGGCTTGTGTTCTCTTCAATTGCGTTAGTATCGGGTCTTCATGTACTTCTTCGTCTCCTGCTGATCTGTAAAGATTCTGAGAGGACTGAGGATTGGAGACCGCAACTGCCTTACCTTTTCCGGACGAATCTGAATCATTCACTCCCAACATTCTCCCTGACCGAGTCAACAGATTAACATCTTGGTGATCATCAACCACAAATTCCCTGCTGGCCTCCTTGAGCTCTGCTAGCGAAATCGGAACAGGACGAGTGCTATAAGGCCATGCCGCTTGCCTTATTTCATTTATGGACAAAGGGGCCTCTACATTGGCCGCTATCCTGAGTTCCTCTAGAGAAATTGGGGATTCTCTAGGAGTCATGGATGATATAGTGTTGGCAACCACATGCTCTTCATAATCGTCATAATCAGCAGTATTATTCAAACCATACAGATCATCAAGATACAAAACATAACATAAATAATCTTTCATTTCACCAGAAAAAGGGATTACATCAGTCACATTCTCATTACAACCAGCACTATCACTTTCAACTATCGACTTCCCAAACTCTATTACATTAACATAGTAATCTTGCCCGAAATCAATAAGATTCACATTGTTACTTGGTAGAGGATTGTTGACCACATTCGGGCGAGGAGATTTCTCAATCTTCTTGTCATCAACCAAACCTTGAATTATCTTTTTAAGGGTTACGCAGGAATTTGTGGTGTGCCTTGGGAACTGGTGAAATCGACAGTACTAGCTAGCATCCATATGGGGATTATGACGAGCAGGGCTATAATTCTCCAATGGCTTGATCATACCAGTACGAAGCAATCCGTTAAAAACCTCCTCTGTAGACATGCCCAAATCATCAAATCTCGGCTGCGGCTTAGGCTGAAACCTCACTGTATTCTGCACATTATTGCCTCCTCTCTGTAGATTGTTGATGCTATTGTCTTTGGCCACATCTCTTCCTCTTGGCGCCATTGCTGAAACAGGGTTGGGTGCTCGATATCGGTAACCTCCACTACTGCTGCCACCACCGGCATTTGCATTCGGGGTTTGATTGAACAATCTGTTTTCACTTCTAGCTCCCATTCCCACCATTTCTCGTAGATCTGGGTACCAACCTTTCCCGATGGCTTCTCTGAGCGCTGGCTTAATACATGACAAGAAGATATCCTTTTGGTCCTGGAGGGGTATCAGCTCTGATAACTCATTAAGCTTGGCGTTTCACCGTTTGTAAAATTCTGTAATTGACTCATCAGCCTTCTGGATAGTTCCCACTAAATCATCCCGAGTGGTACACCACTCCAAATTACCCTTGTACTTCTCCAAGAAGGTCTCCGTTATCTGGTTCCATGTAGAGCGACACTCTTGTTTCAAAGCCAGAAACCACGTAAGCGCTGATCCCTTCAAAGTCAAATGGAAGTGGGATGCCATAAACTCGGGCGTGCAGCCCATTGCCCCCATTGTTATAACATACGTATCTATATGAGTTTTCGGGCAGGAGGCACCATCGAAATCCATCTTGGGCATTTTAAATTTGTGCGGCAAAGGCATTACTTGGGTGGGATCCACAACCTTAAGACCACTGGAACCCACGGTCAACTTATCGATCTGCTGCTGCATATGTTTCAACAATTTGTCACTTACGGAGCCAAACACGGAATGCAGGGTATAGCGGGAGCCACTATCGATGAAGGCACCGGGAAGTCTGAATTAGGTCCAATGGGCAAAGTTGCGATGGGAGACCAAAGGTCTTGGGATTCCAATATTCTTGTCCAACAACCGATCGAACTAGGGATCTGTTTCCATACATATCATAACCGTTAAAGCGCACCGGGGTTCTGGGACCATCTTGTGTTGGTGACCTCTGAATTGACCAAGAGTAGAGAAACATGTACTGTTGCATGGGGCGGAATACGAAGTGGAACCATATAAATGCTGAGTAAGGGGAGAACACACTGCGGGCTGAGGGACACTGCCTTGAGTCTGAAACTGCTGATATCTTGAAACATTGTCTTGACAAATTTGACTCCCTGAAAGCCGATACTGACCACTCTGGAAACTATCAGGATATGCTCTGGACTGAGGGTGGAGATAACCTGCTTGAAACTGAGATCCATGCTGAAATTGTGATGCTGGGACATTGGGATTTGGAGAGGCAGTGAGATCGAAGAAGTTTGATGCTTGACCACCATTCTTTCTAGCACCTTGTGGGATAACCTGGCTATACCCTTGAGAAGATGGGGTAATGAACCTTCCTTGGTCACTCACAAACATTCCCGGAGATGACACTTGATTAGGTCGTGGGGCATAGCTTACTGGAGGAGGCATCGCATTGTAACTGGGCTGGGTAGGCTGAGCAGGTGAAGCGGACCCGATCTCATTGTGGTTATCTTCTATGATATCCTCATAGGAACCGTCCTCCCATCGAAGTATTGCAATCCCTTTGGCTCTCATGGCTTCCACAAAGCGGTTATGAGCTTCTTCTTCATGAGCCTTGGCATTCTGAGCCAGTAGACAAGCCTCACGTTCTCGGGCTAGAGCAGCTTCCAACGTCACCCTCAATTCCTCTGTGGTCATATCATTCAAACTTGGCTGACCCATTGTCACTGAGCCTCCAGCGGACTGAGCAGAAAATACATCTCCGTTCCCGGCCATTTCTGATTCTTCACCAACTGAAACTGCTTGAACACGAACTAAACGAGCTCCTGGGACAGATGAACGGGTCCAATTCGCCGTAGCTGCAGGGGTAGAGGCGGGTTTATAAGGTTTTGAAGGGAAATTTCGAGGAACAGGAGAGGAAAAGGAACGAAACAGACTCGCACAAACAATCTTATTCATCTTCAAGTATAAATTAGTGCTTTAAATCCTAAGTACGGTTGGAAAAGGGGAAGCTTTTATTCATGCTAACTATACCTTGAGGAAGCCTAAAGGGACGCAATGTTCAAATTACAGTAAATGCCTTGCTTTGAAATATATAATAGGTAATGATACCTAACCAAATCCTAACATCATTATGGAACGGAGTGATCGTCCAAATTTCTAGGGAAATTTGGGCAGCATAACGGGTCTTTTCGAAGAATTTCGAAGAAAAATCCGGCATGACCTCTCGTCGGTGCACGTTGACAATGCGGCATGATCTATCGTTTAGAACACGCCACGGGTGTGACATGTCCCTACGTGAAATCATGTTGCATTGGCAAAATGCCCACAAGATGCGAGGTTTTGGGGGAAGGTATAAGGACCTACGATATGTTTCAAAACAATTCATTTTGTTGTAATAAAAACATTGTATCAAAAATCAACCATGGGTAAGGTTAAGTGTGTGGCGCCACCTATAACGCACTAGGGGGTTAGGTTTGATTTCAGGCGCTGTGAATGTGTGCCCCAAATTTTGTGTTGGAAATTCACGCGAGTTTGAAGACATCCGAATTTAATTGAAAAACGGAGTCGCCACGCCATTTTGATTACCTCAAAACTTTGAAAAAAAGGTTTTATGGGTTCGGAGGTTAAGTTACCCTTTGGGAAGAACGGATCATCGTTCACCCAAGGTGCCTTGCCGGAGCAAGTCTCCCAAGATTTCATTAATCGTGCTTGCTTGCGTGCTTTCTTGTGTGCATGTGTTTGAAAATAAAAGGGGGGGATGTCCCAAGTTGTCTTCCGGACGTACAAACCATTTATTGGTGGTCGCTCGGGATTCCTTGGAATTTTATGTATTCGGGATTATGATCCCATCCTCATCTTGGACTTGTGATCATCGCATTTTATGACCTTGGGACTTGCGTGATCGAGAGAAAGACTCCCTTTATAGTCAAAGATGAGGTTCTTTAGAAAAGGAGGGTCCTTAGCCCATCAATCCTACGCTTTAAGACGGTCGAGCTCATATAGATGCTTCTTACTCGTTCTTAAGCGATAATCGGAGATATAGGGTTCAAGGTTGACCCTTTCTAAAGAAATCGTGGAACCTTTAATGGAAGGAACAATGTAAAGATAGGATGTTTTACACCGGTCCGTTCCAAGGTTGCTAATGGGGGACATGGGGGCATGTAAAAATGACACTTTAATGAAAAGATGACATTTTTGGGTTGCAAATGATGCTTTTTGATTTAAAGAAATGATCTTTATTGCATTTGATGCATTTTGATTTAAAGAAATGATCTTTATTGCAAATGATGCATTTTGATGATAAAGATATGATTTTTATGCAAATGATGAATTTTTATGAGGAAATTGGAATCCAATATGCAAAGGATGCATAAAGATTGCCTTTTGAAAAGCATAGGATGCTAGTTCATGGTAAAGATAAGATCTTTAATGCAAATGATGCTTGAAAAAGGGATTTTGAATGCAAAGGATGCATTTTTATTGAAAAGATTTGATTTTTATATGCAAAGGATGCATAAAGATGACATTTTTATTGGAAAATAGGGGTTTTAGGTGCAAAGGATGCACCTTTATGGATAAAGACTACATTTTTAATGACAAAAGATGTCTAATGCATGCAAAGGGGAAGGGGGAATATAAAGATATGATCTTTAATCTACCAAGTCCCAAGCAAGATAAAAGCAATGCAATGAGCAATTTATAGAGCAATTAGGATGCAAGGTTCGGGCGTGCGAGGTTACCAATGGCTTCCTCTTCTTCTTTGGATGGAGCTAGGAGGAGAGAATTGATCTTGGGCCTTTAAGGAGGAGGGAGATGACTTCTTGAGCTTCTTCTTCACCTTCTTGAACTTCCAGCTGCTCTTGGGAGGTTTCTTCACGTATTATGTGTGTTGGTATTCTCCTTGTTGTTGTTAAAATGGGTAGAGGAGGGCTCTATTTATAGGTAATCTGGAGAAAGCGAATGAAGCCGTGCGGCTATAGGCCTTGAGCTAATGCAGCCGTGCGGCATTATCCACAATGACTCAGCACTTCTAGAATCATGCAAGGTGGCAAATTCTAGAAGGCTCCTCCTAATTAAGAAAAACGTGTTTCTTAATTAGGAAGGATTCCCTTCAGCCCTTATTTAATTTAGAACAGTTCCGGAATGTTCCCGGAACACTAGGAAGGTCTGGGGAATTACCGGAAAACTTACCGAAATTGCCGGGAAATTTAACCGGAAGGCATGAGCCAGATTTGGGTACTTACAGAAGCCCCTCGGCAACGTCACTTGCAAGGCGAGTGGGGTTGTCGATAGAAAAGGATCCGATCTGGTGAATGCCGAGATGGATGGGGAGACCGAGGTGGTCAAGTGGCTGAACCTCTGGAAGGCTACCTACGTATCCCGAGTGGGAATCAAGCCAGGCCGTAGTTCGGAAAAGATCCACTGAGGAATGGAGAAGAAAAAACTGGTCTCTTGCTGGGGAAAAAGAAGAGAAGATGACCTAAGAGGTCAAGCAATTGATCCTACTGGGGATATGCTAGAAGTGACCAAGGCGGTCGAATAACAAAGTCTCTGATGAGGGACTACTTCATCACTGAGGAGTGATGGAGGAACAGGGTGACCAAAGTGGTCGGATGGCTGGACCTTTTATAAAAGGCTACCTACGTATCCCGGAGGAATCAAGCCTTGATCGTAGTTCAAACATCACTAGATAGGTTAAGAACGGTGTCTAGGATCCTTGATGTTTTGACAATTAATGGAGGTTGTCACCTGACGCTAACCCATTCGGTGATAGCGGATATTTATGGAGGAGACGTTATCCCATTTGGCGATAACGGAGGATTTCCCGGAGGAGACGTTATCCCATTTGGCGATAACGGAAGGTTTCCCGGAGGAGACGTTATCCCATTTGGCGATAACGGAAGGTTTCCCGGAGGAGACGTTATCCCATTTGGCGATAACGGAAGGTTTCCCGGAGGAGACGTTATCCCATTTGGCGATAACGGAGGGTTTCCCGGAGGAGGCGTTATCCCATTTGGCAATAACAGAGGGTTTCCCGGAGGAGACGTTATCCCATTTGGCGATAACAGAGGGTTTCCCGAAGGAGACGTTATCCCATTTGGCGATAACGGAGGGTTTCCCGGAGGAGACGTTATCCCATTTGGCGATAACGGAGGATTTCCCGGAGGAGACGTTATCCCATTTGGCGATAACGGAAGGTTTCCCGGAGGAGACGTTATCCCATTTGGCGATAACGGAGGGTTTCCCGGAGGAGACGTTATCCCATTTGGCGATAACGGAGGGTTTCCCGGAGGAGACGTTATCCCATTTGGCGATAACGGAGGGTTTTCCGGAGGAGACGTTATCCCATTTGGCGATAACAGAGGATTTTTGGGCAAAAGTATTTCCTATTTTGATTCGGTAATCATTTAAGGTTATTTTTCTTTGTGCATGTCACCTGAGCCACGGGCTGACTCTTTTGCGGAAAGGCAATGTGAAAGGAGTTTTATGAAAGAATGTGTTTGGATGTATGTGTTTGGGAACTGTTTGAGACAGGTTTCGAGCAGGTGGGATCATATCCCTTGGGTGCGAACTGAACATGCTGTTGTTGCTGAGATGTTGTCTACGTGGACTAGAATTCCCTCTTGAGCTGAGACTGGGTTTGAACCTCGGGTCTCGGTGAATGTTCTTTTCTCACACTCTAGCATTTGAAACTGATGCTAACAGATGTCGAAGTGACCAATCCTCTCTTCTAGGGATGGATGCAACTTATCGAAGCCCCGGTCTAAGGAAATACTCTCTGCAAAAGCCCCATATCTTGTTGAAGTAAGGAAAGATCCTTTCATTGGCAAAACCCTGGTGGCAAAGCCCCGGCTGGACAAACTGAGTAGGCGAGGTCTTGGTGAAGCCCCGGTCTAAGGAGAAGATCCCAATATGATTGGTACTGTGAAAGTGATCCTGAGGTTGATCTGACCAAGACTAGATCCATCTTATGGGCGAGGAACCTGAGGCGGATCCCAAAAATGGCTAAAGAAGCCCCAGTCTAAGGAAATGGCTTGGCAAAGCCCCAAACTCGAAGAGTGTCAAGGCAGCCCTAATGCGAATTGTAGCAGAAGAGGTAAACCTATCCCCCTTTTTTTTCTTTTTTTTAGTCAATCAGTCAACCTTAAGAAGATGTGAAAAAAAAGAATTTATACATGCAGGGGCATATTTTTCGAAAGATGGGAACAGGTCCCAATTTTGTGTTATTTTGATGGCCTTATTCAATGTAGGCACAAAAACTCGCTTTGGGTTTGACTCTTTTGAGAGAGCATAAGCGTAGAAAGGTTTGTAAAAGTGTATGGAAGCCCCTGCTGACAGAAAATCAGTGTTTAGCACTATTTTTCCTAAGATGTAGAAAAGGAAGACTTGTCAAGACATCTGAAAACTTGTTTTATTTACAATGATCACAAGATTGATTAAAACCCTTTATTAAGGTTCGGGTTATTCAACCACTAATCTCGATATGAAAAAATATTCTTATTAGTCATGAGGAGAAAGTCAACCAATGCCGCGGATCAAGGTTGGCTGGCGTGAAAGAAAGGTTTGTGTATAGGGAGGTCATTGATGAGATCGGGTTTTCTGGGATCATGACTGTGTCTATGGGAGAGGTCATTGATAAGACCGGGTTTTCTGAGATTTGATTGTGTCTATGGGAGAGGTCATTCGATGGGATCGGATTTTTCTGGAATTTGAATATGCTTATGACCGGACCATTTCTGGTTGCCTACGTTCCCCTCATTGTGAGGAGCTCAGGTCGCCGTAGTTCGTCCTTGGCCGGACTGTGTTTGGCTTTGGAAAATGGGATTTGTGGTTCCTTTAGTGAAAAGGTTTGGATGAGATGATGAGGTGTGGGCCTCGGGATGATTATTTGACCAAGTCATTCTTGGACGGCTGCTTCTGATTGCTTCCTCTTTCATTGGGGGAGAAAGGATTTGCACGTGCCTAAATGCTTCTGTCTTTGCTTCGACCGTCCCATTGTTATCGACAACTTTCATTTTCTGAGCTTTGGTCTTGCCTGTCAGTCAAGCTTTTGATTGGTGACGCTGGGTCCTTGGCCTCATTTTTTTTTCTTTTTATTTTTATGTGCAACCCTGTTTTTTGCCTAGACTGCCCTTTTTTGGGATTTTCAGCCTAGCTGGGCATTACTCTTTTTGCACTAAGATTTTTTTTCTCTTTTTTTTTTTTATATGTGCAACCCTGTTTTTTGCCTAGACTGCCCTTTTTGGGATTTTCAGCCTAGCTGGGTATTACTCTTTTTGCACTAAGATTTTTTATTTTCTTTTTTTTCTATTTTCTGAAGCACCTGAGGACCAAGGCGAGCCCCTGCTTGAACATTCTTGATACCCTTGAGGTCTAAGCCAAGCTCCTAGGTTGTTGCCGATACGGGGTCAATCTTTTGAAGCTGAGTGGCCTTTTGCTGTCCCTTAATGATGCCGCCGTCGTTGACTTGGTCAAGGTGATGGGGAGGACATGGTTTGGGAAAGTGTATGGCTTTGATGAAGGCCTTTTGCGGGGTGAGGAAAGTGTATGGCTTGATGGCATTAGTTGACTTTCTTACACTGATTAATCAAAATGTTAATTATTTCGAGAGATTATTTGCTGAGCAATGCAAGTGATCATATAAAATAAAACCATTTCATTAAATGTAATGTAGGTGTGCAAATAATGTCTTAAGTCTAGCAAGAAAAGAAGAAGACTTTTTTATAGAAAATTGAAGATTCATTACAATGTCCGTAGAGGACTTAATTGAAAGGGAAAAGTACTAGAACCTACGAAGGTTGACTGAGAGACTATTTTTCTTTTTCTCTTTTTTTTTTTCTTAAGGATAGGTAAACCCTAGTCTAGCTACTCTTCGCTGGTTGGACTGTCAGGGAGCTTGAGCTTTCCTTCGTAGATCAACCATTGAATTTCTTTCTTCAGATCCACACACTTGTCTGTCACATGACCATAATGCTTGTGGTACTCGTAGAACTTGGTCCTGTCAACTCTACTTGGGTTTCTTGGCTTATAATTCTCGAGAGGTGTGAGAAGGCTTCGTTTCACCAAATCATCGAAAACATTGCTCATGGGCATCCCAAAATCATCAGGCTGACGTTTCTGACCTTGCACTTCTTGAATTGACCTCTTACCATAACTTTCTGTTTTTGGCCCATGGAGGTTCTCGAGCTTCCCATTTTCTATCAACTTCTGGATCTCATGCCTCAAATAGGTGCAATCATCAGTGTTGTGCCCATGGTATCGATGGAAAAGACAATGCTTGGACTCATCCAACCGAACATGGGGATTCATGGGTTTCCAATTCTCCAGTGGCTTTATCAGCTTTTCTTTCATCAGCTTTTCCAGCATCTTGCTTAAAGACATCTCCATGTTGTCAAAATGAAGGGAGCGGGGTTTTCGGGAGACATTGTTGTTCTCAAAACTCAGATTCCCATTGTCGAATCGGTTCCATTGTTGGATTTGGCTGAAGGAAGCTACGACACTCTTTCCTGGTGCTGAGCCAGGTACGGTTGCTGCTTGGTATTGGGTTATGCTCGGTGGAGTCATTTCCTTGCCTGGTTCGACATCTTGGGTCAAGGGAGTATTAATACTCATCATGAGGTCAAGCTTCTCTTGCATCTGTTTCACTTGCTCCATCAATATTGCCACATAGGGGTCAACGGGCACTCTCGCAACAGGACTTTTATCAGTAGAGGGAACCACAGTAGCAAACTGGCGGCTGAATTCATTAAGTCCGGTAGGTGACAGCTGAAAACTTGAATCATCCTTTGGCAACTCATGATCGCATTCAGGTGGGTATAGGGGTACCAGAACATAGCCACATATCTCAGACTGATTATGTGAAGCTGGAGTATAGACTGGCAGGTATTGCTGAAACTGAGAGACAGGTGGGGTGAAGCCCAATCCATTCTGAGGAATTGAGGGCAATGGAGCCCTGATGAGCTGGGATGTTGGAAAGGACTGAGGAGGAGAAGTGGTCCTTGGCAAGGGATCGTATGCGGATGGAGGAAGGTATTGGCTATAGGCTGGGGGAGCTGAGATGGCTACTTCTGGAGTCTCATCTTCTACCATAACCAGGGAACCATTGGGCTCGATCACTATCTGAACCCCATGACGGCGAAGAACACCGATGCGCAATGACAGCTGCTCTTCATGAACCTTCTGGGCATTTTCCAAAGCCAGGACTAACTCTTCCTTCCTAATCATCTGATTTCCTGCACCCTCACTGTTTTCTGTCAAATCTGCCATTCTGACTCTCTGAGCTGATGAACTGTCTGAATCTAAAGTTTTCTGTACTGAAAATCCACTGACCCAGTATTCTCGCCCACTTCTCTCTCGCTGCGGGAAAGGAATATACAAGGTTTAGACTCGGGGAGAGGTAAGGTTTAGACTCGAAGGTGAGTGTTTAGGCTGAAGCCTCAAGTATCATGCACTTATCGCTTTAACTTTTGCTCGAAACACATTTTAATTGATCGGAAAAGATGGGACCTTGAAAGGTCAAGCTTGGAAATTAGAGATCGGACCGAGGAGGTCGCGACTAAGGATTTGACCATGAAAGGTCGAGATAGAAAAATTGGAAATCGGACCGAGGAGGTCTCGATTAGGGTTTTGACCGTGAAAGGTCGAGAGATGGAAAATCGGGAATCGGATCGAGGAGGTCTCGATTAGAGATTTGACCGTGAAAGGTCGAGAGATGGAAAATCGGGAATCGGACCGAGGAGGTCTCGATTAGAGTTTGACCATGAAAGGTCGAGAGATGGAAAATCGGGAATCGGACCGAGGAGGTCTCGATTAGGGTTTGACCATGAAAGGTCGGAATAGAAAATCGGAAATCGGACCAAGGAGGTCTCGATTAGGGTTTTGACCGTGAAAGGTCGGAATAGAAAATCGGAAATCGGACCGAGGAGGTCTCGATTAGGGATATCAGAGATAGGAAAATGCAATTATGATTACATTAATCGTTCAAATTTACTTAAAACAATGTCTTTTATTTATTTCTATTTGGTTGGAAAAGGGAATTTGCCCTTCTTTTTCGCAACTACTCTAGATCCTGGATCAGTGGGTTCCGTCACTACGTCTATAAGCCCCTCGTATTCCACCTGTATTTCGACCTCCCAGGGTGGACAGCCCCGGGCGAGGGTCCTATGAGGCACGCGGATCCCACCGACCGAGAGTAAAGAACACTCCTAACGGGTCTAGCGGGTCATAGGACCTTTTAACGCACGAGCGATGCGGATTATGGTCAAGGCAATACCGGGAAAGTCTCGTCTCTCTGCCTTAACGAAATTTTGGCAGAGTTTCGCTTGAGCGAATGACGTTTTGACTTTCGGTAATGTCCGAGAGAATAATAGGCATGGGTCGGGCGGCAAAAGCCGGATGACGTAGTGTCACATTGAACTTCGTTGCATACGCAGTGCGTGAGTCAGAATCGAAGTCAATGCCGGGTCAAGATCTCGCCAATTTTTCCTTGTCGGAATTTTGGCAGAGCTTCGCTTGAGCGAAAGATCTATTGATTTTTTGGCAAAGACTCGGTCTCGACTCTTACGCATTCCGTGCAGGTCAAGGTCAAAGTCAATGTCGGAGTCAAGATCCCACCGATTTTTCCTTGTCGGAATTTCGGCAGAGTTTCGTTTGAGCAAAAAATCTTGAATTCCGTTATGAGCTAAGGCTTGACCTTTACGTGGATATGCAACTGGGCTATATGACACGGACTAGACCAAAAACCAACCAAAAGTCACGGTTTTTTGAAACGTGTGACACCTGACGTGCATTGCATTGGTCGACACTGGCTGCCATGGGGAGGTTGGAATGATTCCGTGCGCGCCCGGGAGCATCGTAAGACTGTCCGTGACTGCAACTGGAACCACCCCGGGTTTGAAGGACGTGCGTGCAAAGTGTACAGGATATATCAAGTGCGCGTAGTGTGCGGTCTCCTAAAAATGTTCCTTTTTGAGTTAAAACAGATATTTTCATAAATGTGTTTTAAAGGAATGATTTTCGGGACGGGGGAGAATGCAACAGTTAAGCACGTAAATTTTCTGGGAGCCCCAGGTGGGCCATGGAGCCGAGTAGCCCCAAGCCGCTAGGACCGCTGATTAAGCCTGATTTTTCCTGGTGGAATTGCCACTGAGGTCGCCCGGTCAGAATCCAAGGAGGATTGAGCCGTACGACTGCATGAATCAATTTTCCAGGTTCCACTCCTTTGCGATTTATTTTCAATTCAAGGTATGCACAAAATCTAAGATGCATATGATGCAATGTAAGGCAAAGAAAGCAAGCACGATTAATGAAATCAGCGACGGGAGTCTAACCCGCTCAAAGGGAAAAGCTTTCTTTTATTTTTTTTTCAAAATTTTTCGAAAAGGGATACTGGTACGTGGGATTGGTAAACCACCGGTTATCCCAAGCCCCGGGTTAGGGAGCGATACAGGAAGGTTAAGTGGTGTCCACCTATATACCGAGTATCGATTTTTTGTTTTGAAAATAAAGCTTTTCTCCTTTGGGGTATCCCCAGCGGAGTCGCCAAACCGTGAATGTGTGCCCCAAATTTTGTGTTGGAAATTCACGCGAGTTTGAAGACATCCGAGTTTAATTGAAAAACGGAGTCGCCACGCCATTTTGATTACCTCAAAACTTTGAAAAAAAGGTTTTATGGGTTCGGAGGTTAAGTTACCCCTTGGGAAGAACGGATCGTCGTTCACCCAAGGTGCCTTGCCGGAGCAAGTCTCCCAAGATTTCATTAATCGTGCTTGCTTGCGTGCTTTCTTGTGTGCATGTGTTTGAAAATAAAAGGGGGGGGGGATGTCCCAAGTTGTCTTCCGGACGTACAAACCATTTATTGGTTGTCGCTCGGGATTCCTTGGAATTTTATGTATTCGGGATTATGATCCCATCCTCATCTTGGACTTGTGATCATCGCATTTTATGACCTTGGGACTTGCGTGATCGAGAGAAAGACTCCCTTTATAGTCAAAGATGAGGTTCTTTAGAAAAGGAGGGTCCTTAGCCCATCAATCATACGCTTTAAGACGGTCGAGCTCATATAGATGCTTCTTACTCGTTCTTAAGCGATAATCGGAGATATAGGGTTCAACGTTGACCCTTTCTAAAGAAATCGTGGAACCTTTAATGGAAGGAACGATGTAAAGATAGGATCCTTTACACCGGTCCGTTCCAAGGTTGCTAATGGGGGACATGGGGGCATGTAAAAATGACACTTTAATGAAAAGATGACATTTTTGGGTTGCAAATGATGCTTTTTGATTTAAAGAAATGTACTTTATTGCATTTGATGCATTTTGATTTAAAGAAATGATCTTTATTGCAAATGATGCATTTTGATGATAAAGATATGATTTTTATGCAAATGATACATTTTTATGAGGAAATTGGAATCCAATATGCAAAGGATGCATAAAGATTGCCTTTTGAAAAGCATAGGATGCTAGTTCATAGTAAAGATAAGATCTTTAATGCAAATGATGCTTGAAAAAGGGATTTTGAATGAAAAGGATGCATTTTTGTTGAAAAGATTTGATTTTTATATGCAAAGGATGCATAAAGATGACATTTTTATTGGAAAATAGGGGTTTTAGGTGCAAAGGATGCACCTTTATGGATAAAGACTACATTTTTAATGACAAAAGATGTCTAATGCATGCAAAGGGGAAGGGGGAATATAAAGATATGATCTTTAATCTACCAAGTCCCAAGCAAAGCAATGCAATGAGCAATTTATAGAGCAATTAGGATGCAAGGTTAGGGCGTGCGAGGTTACCAATGGCTTCCTCTTCTTCTTTGGATGGAGCTAGGAGGAGAGAATTGATCTTGGGCCTTCAAGGAGGAGGGAGATGACTTCTTGAGCTTCTTCTTCACCTTCTTGCACTTCCAGCTGCTTTTGGGAGGTTTCTTCACGTATTATGTGTGTTGGTATTCTCCTTGTTGTTGTTAAAATGGGTAGAGGAGGGCTCTATTTATAGGTAATCTGGAGAAAGCGAATGAAGCCGTGCGGCTATAGGCCTTGAGCTAATGCAGCCGTGCGGCATTATCCACAATAACTCAGCACTTCTAGAATCATGCAAGGTGGCAAATTCTAGAAGGCTCCTCCTAATTAAGAAAAACGTGTTTCTTTATTAGGAAGGATTCCCTTCAGCCCTTATTTAATTTAAAACAGTTCCGGAATTTTCCCGGAACACTAGGAAGGTCTGGGGAATTACCGGAAAACTTACCGAAATTGCCGGGAAATTTAACCGGAAGGCATGAGCTAGATTTGGGTACTTACAGGCGCTCAAGCGTAGGCGAATTTCATGGCCGTCCGCGATGCCGTCAATCGCACCCGAGGGTTCTAAGTCTAAGTGATGTAGTGTGCGGATGACTATATTCTTTTATTTACAAAAAACAAGATTTTTTTTTTAATTTAATTTTATTTTATTTTGAAAAGAGAAGAGAAAACACACACACACCCTTACATGAATACAGGGAACAACAATCAACCGAGCCACATTCGATCCAAGGGACAAAGGTGTCGCACGACCTGTTCAGTGGCCACCATTTGTCGCGTGACACATTCTGAGAATCTGTTCAGTGGCCACCATTTGTCGCGTGACACAGGACATCAAGAGACAAAGGTGTCGCACGACCTGGGTGGTCACTGAATCAATATTCTGCAATCATCAAATCAGCCCCTGTATCTCCATGGCAAGAACAAAGCAAAAACAACTAATGCATAACACAAGGAATACAAAGCACACGGGGTCCACAAGTCTCATATTCAACAAAATGCATGAACCACAAATGATTGTCAAAGATGCACACAAAATGGATGTATTGGATGTCTAATTTAATGAAAGCTTGACCCACTTAACATTTGAAAAACAGGTTTTCAATGTCAATAGTCCCCAGCGGAGTCGCTACTGAATGTGCGCTCGCCCGAAAATTTCGGTTTATTTCGAAATGATGAAAGTAAAGGAGTCGCAACGCCGTTTTTGAGAGGAAACATTGAAAACCTTTTTTTTTAGAGAGAAAACATGGGTTCGGAGGTCAGGTTACGTGTTGGGAAGAACCGAGAGTTCACCCAACACGCCTCGTCCGTAGACAAGTCTTTCAATTAAACATCCAAGAAAAATCCAAAGTGTGAGCAAGTGTTGACAATAAACAAGTGTGGTAATCATGCATCTTATTAATATGAATTGAGATTTA
This sequence comes from Adenophora triphylla var. japonica, assembly GCA_022495995.1. Classification (NCBI taxonomy): domain Eukaryota; kingdom Viridiplantae; phylum Streptophyta; class Magnoliopsida; order Asterales; family Campanulaceae; genus Adenophora; species Adenophora triphylla. The sequence goes on along the minus strand of JAFEMH010007138.1, from coordinate 36,157 downwards.
CAACTTGTGAACCCATTATTGAGGGAGGCCACATCCCTGCTACAACAATCTAAAACAGATTACAACTGAAAAGGTTTCTGCAAATAGGTCACGATATGTCGCATGACATATGATTCCAGTGACCACATATGTCGCGTGACACAGGATCACCTTGGAACAATATGTCGCGTGACATACAGAGGCCATCTGCAGAAACTTACACAACAAACACCAGAATCAACAATAACTAATATAAATCCAATTGATTAACCAAATTATGTACGAAATACAAGAATAACAACAAATCGACCCCGGGAGTGTGGATATGGGTAGATCCACACCCCCTTTGGGGTTTGAACACCAATTCAAGCAAATATTCAACAAGAGCAATTCAATTACATAGATCAAATGACTTAAACAGAGAGATTGCGATTGGGATTCAGTAATCTCGACAGATAGAGTCTGATTACTGAATCCTAAAAGAAGAAAACAATGAAATTATAGAGAATCGAGTTAAAGGAAGAGAGAGGAGGGAGTTTAGATTTCGTTACCCTTGATGCTTCCCCGAATCCTGTATCAAGTTAAGATACAAGACCCTTCAATTGGTTTTTTCTGGCCTTGAAATCCTGAGGGAATTGATGCAATAAGGTCCAAGTGAGTTGGTTGAAGAAATGGGTTTAGATGGTAGAGAATTGGGTAGGTTGAAGGTAGGAGAGAGAGAGAGAGAGGTGTGTTTGGGGGGCTTTGTTACGATGCAATTTCTGCAGAGTAACAGTAGGCTGAAGTTGGGATCTATTTCTGAGAGGGGTAGGGTCTTATTTATAGGCTGCAGTTAGTGGTCACCTTGTGTCGCACGACTATACGTAACCACTTTCCATGCCTCGACTTGTCGCGTGACACAAGGTGGCCATAACCGTTTTTGGCGCCAAAACCAGTTTCTGGAACATTCGGGCCTAAATACCCAAAAGGTCCAAAAAGGTTTATTCCCAACAAGTCCCTTTGCATGAGTAAGGTACCAAAAGGTACTTCCTTCACGGGAAACTTATGAAATGTTTCCGGAAGTCTCGGGATCGGCCGGGAATTTACCAAAACGCCCCTTAATGCAATTTTATTACATTAAAATGCATCTAAAATAGTTGCGAATTGGATTGACGTACTTACATAAATGAAACCTCTTTAATTAAGATTAAATTAGAACACTTTAGCTACACAATGATGTCTTACTTGGTTAAAATGGAATTGTGAAAGGGTTTTAAATATTGTTCGGAAAATGGTTGATAGCCTTGAATTGTCCTGCTCTGCAATCTCTGAAGTATTTTCCAAGGCCTAGAAACCTAATCTATCTAGGATATAAATGAACCCTCTTTAACTAAGATTAAAGTAGAACACTTTAGCTATACAATGATGTCTTACTTGGTTAAAATGTAATTGTGGAAGGGGTTTAAATATTGTTTGGAAAATGGTTGACAACCTTGAATTGTCCTGCCCTTCAATCTCTGAAACATTTTCCAAGTCCTAGAAACATAATCTACCTAGGATTTAAATGAATCCTATATAACTAAGATTAAAGTAGAAAAGTTTAACTACACAATGATGTCTTACTTGGTTAAAATGGAATTGTGGAAGGTGTTTAAATATTGTTCGGAAAATAGTGGACAGCCTTGAATTGTCCTGCCCTTCAATCTCTAAAAGCATTTTCCAAGACCTAGAAACCTAATCTACCTAGGATATAAAAGAACCCTCTTTAACTAAGATTAAATTAGAACACTTTAGCTACACAATGATGTCTTACTTGGTTAAAATGGAATTGTGAAAAGGGTTTAAATATTGTTCGGAAAATAGTTGACAGCCTTGAATTGTCCTGCCCTTCAATCTCTGAAGCATTTTCCAAGGCCTAGAAACCTAATCAACCTATGATATAAATGAACCCTCTTTAACTAAGATTAATTTATAACACTTTAGCTACACAATGATGACTTACTTGGTTAAAATGGAATTGTGGAAGGAGTTTAAATATTTTTCGGAAAATAGTTGACAGCATTGAATTGTCATGCCCTACAATCTCTGAAGCAGTTTCCAAGGCCTGGAAACCTAATCTACCTAGGATATAAATGAATCCTCTTTAACTAAGATTAAAGTAGAACACTTTAGCTACACAATAAAGTCTTACTTGGTTAAAATGGAATTGTGGAAGGGGTTTAAATATTATTCGGAAAATGGTTGACAACCTTGAATTGTCCTGCCCTTCAATCTCTGAAACATTTTCCAAGGCCTAGAAACCTAATCTCCTAGGATATAAATGAACCCTATTTAACTAAAATTAAATTATAACACATTATCTACACAATGATGTCTTACTTGGTTAAAATGGAATTGTGGAAGGGGTTTAAATATTGTTCGGAAAATGGTTGACAGTCTTGAATTGTCCTGCCCTTCAATCTCTGAAGCATTTTCCAAGGCCTAGAAACCTAATCTACCTAGGATATAAATGAACCCTCTTTAATAAAAATTAATGTAGAACACTTTAGCTACACAATAATGTCTTACTTGGTTAAAATAGAATTGTGGAAGGGAATTAAATATTGTTCTGAAAATAGTTGACAGCCTTGAATTGTCCTGCCCTTCAATCTCTAAAGCATTTTCCAAGGCCTAGAAACCTAATCTACCTAGGATATAAATGAAACCTCTTTAATTAAGAATAAAGTAGAACACTTTAGCTACACAATAATGTCTTACTTGGTTAAAATGGAATTGTGAAAGGGGTTTAAATATTGTTCGGAAAATAGTGGACAGCCTTGAATTGTCCTGCCCTTCAATCTCTAAAGCATTTTCCAAGACCTAGAAACCTAATCTACCTAGGATATAAAAGAACCCTCTTTAACTAAGATTAAAGTAGAACACTTTAGCTACACAATGATGTCTTACTTGGTTAAAATGGAATTGTGGAAAGGGTTTAAATATTGTTCGAAAAATAGTTGACAGCCTTGAATTGTCCTGCCCTTCAATCTCTGAAGCATTTTCCAAGGCCTAGAAACCTAATCAACCTATGATATAAATGAACCCTCTTTAACTAAGTTTAAATTATAACACTTTAGCTACACAATGATGTCTTACTTGGTTAAAATGGAATTGTGGAAGGGGTTTAAATATTTTTCGGAAAATAGTTGACAGCCTTGAATTGTCATGCCCTGCAATCTCTGAAGCAGTTTCCAAGGCTTGGAAACCTAATCTACCTAGGATATAAATGAAACCTCTTTAACTAAGATTAAAGTAGAACACTTTAGCTACACAATAATGTCTTACTTGGTTAAAATGGAATAGTGGAAGGGGTTTAAATATTGTTCGGAAAATGGTTGACAACCTTGAATTGTCCTGCCCTTCAATCTCTGAAACATTTTCCAAGGCCTAGAAACCTAATCTCCTAGGATATAAATGAATCCTATTTAACTAAAATTAAATTATAACACATTAGCTACACAATGATGTCTTACTTGGTTAAAATGGAATTGTGGAAGGGGTTTAAATATTGTTCGGAAAATGGTTGACAGTCTTGAATTGTCCTGCCCTTCAATCTCTGAAGCATTTTCCAAGGCCTAGAAACCTAATCTACCTAGGATATAAATGAACCCTCTTTAATAAAAATTAATGTAGAACACTTTAGCTACACAATAATGTCTTACTTGGTTAAAATAGAATTGTGGAAGGGGATTAAATATTGTTCTGAAAATAGTTGACAGCCTTGAATTGTCCTGCCCTTCAATCTCTAAAGCATTTTCCAAGGCCTAGAAACCTAATCTACCTAGGATATAAATGAAACCACTTTAATTAAGATTAAAGTAGAACACTTTAGCTACACAATAATGTCTTACTTGGTTAAAATGGAATTGTGAAAGGGGTTTAAATATTGTTCGGAAAATAGTTGACAGCCTTGAATTGTCATGCCCTGCAATCTCTGAAGCATTTTACAAGGCCTAGAAACCTAATATACCTAGGATATAAATGAATCCTATTTAACTAAGATTAAATTAGAACACTTTAGCTACACAATAAAGTCTTACTTGGTTAAAATGGAATTGTGGAAGGGGTTTAAATATTGTTCGGAAAATGGTTGACAACCTTGAATTGTCCTGCCCTTCAATCTCTGAAGCATTTTCCAAGGCCTAGAAACCTAAACTACCTAGGATATAAATGAAACCTCTTTAACTAAGATTAAAGTATAACACTTTATCTAAACAATGATGTCTTACTTTGGTTAAAATGGAATTGTGGAAGGGGTTTAAATATTGTTCGGAAAATGGTTGACAGCCTTGAATTGTCCTGCCCTTCAATCTCTGAAGCATTTTCCAAGGCCTAGAAACCTAATCTATCTAGGATATAAATGAACCCTATTTAATTAAGATTAAAGTAGAATACTTAACCTACATAATGATGTCTTACTTGGTTAAAATGGAATAGTGGAAGGGGTTTAAATATTGTTCGGAAAATGGTTGACAACCTTGAATTGTCCTGCCCTTCAATCTCTGAAGCATTTTCCAAGTCCTAGAAATCTAATCTACCTAGGATATAAATGAACCCTCTTTAATAAAGATTAATATAGAACACTTTAGCTATACAATGATGTCTTACTTGGTTAAAATGGAATTGTGAAAGGAGTTTAAATATTGTTCGCAAAATGGTTGACAGCCTTGAATTCTTCTGCCCTTCAATCTCTGAAGCACTTTCCAAGGCCTAGAAACCTAATCTACCTAGGATATAAATGAACCCTCTTTAATTAAGATTAAAGTAAAACACTTTACCTACACAATGATCTCTTACTTGGTTAAAATGGAATTGTGGAAGGGGTTTAAATATTGTTCGGAAAATGGTTGACAGCCTTGAATTTTCCTGCCCTTCAATCTCTGAAGCATTTTCCAAGGCCTAGAAACCTAATCTACCTAGGATATAAATGAACCCTATTTAACTAAGATTAAAGTATAACACTTTAGCTACACAATGATGTCTTACTTGGTTAAAATGGAATTGTGGAAGGGGTTTAAATATTTTTCGGAAAATAGTTGACAACCTTGAATTGTCATGCCCTGCAATCTCTGAAGCAGTTTCCAAGGCCTAGAAACCTAATCTACCTAGGATATAAATGAAACCTCTTTAACTAAGATTAAAGTAGAACACTTTAGCTACACAATGATGTCTTACTTGGTTAAAATGGAATAGTGGAAGGGGTTTAAATATTGTTCGGAAAATGGTTGACAACCTTGAATTGTCCTGCCCTGCAATCTCTGAAGCAGTTTCCAAGGCCTAGAAACCTAATCTACCTAGGATATAAATGAAACCTCTTTAATTAGGATTAAAGTATAACACTTTACCTACACAATGATGTCTTACTTGGTTAAAATGGAATTGTGGAAGGGGTTTAAATATTGTTCGGAAAATGGTTGACAACCTGGAATTGTCTTGCCCTTCAATCTCTGAAGCATTTTCCAAGACCTAGAAACCTAATCTACCTAGGATATAAATGAAACCTTTTTAACTAAGATTAAAGTGGAACACTTTAGCTACACAATGATATCTTACTTGGTTAAAATAGAATTGTGGAAGGGGTTTAGATATTGTTCGGAAAATGGTTGACAACCTTGAATTGTCATGCCCTTCAATCTTTGAAGCATTTTCCAAGTCCTAGAAACTTAATCTACCTAGGATATAAATGAACCCTCTTTAACTAAGATTAAATTATAACACTTTATCTACACAATGATGTCTTACTTGGTTAAAATGGGAATTGTGGAAAGGGTTTAAATATTGTTCGGAAAATAGTTGACAGCCTTGAATTGTCCTGCCCTTCAATCTCTGAAGCATTTTCCAAGTCCTAGAAACTTAATCTACCTAGGATATAAATGAACCCTCTTTAACTAAGATTATTTTATAACACTTTAGCTACACAATGATGTCTTACTTGGTTAAAATGGAATTGTGGAAGGGGTTTAAATATTTTTCGGAAAATAGTTGACAACCTTGAATTGTCATGCCCTGCAATCTCTGAAGCAGTTTCCAAGGCCTGGAAACCTAATCTACCTAGGATATAAATGAAACCTCTTTAACTAAGATTAAAGTAGAACACTGTAGCTACACAATGATATCTTACTTGGTTAAAATGGAATAGTGGAAGGATTTTAAATATTGTTTGGAAAATGGTTGACAGCCTCTAATTGTCCTGCCCTGCAATCTCTGAAGCAGTTTCCAAGGCCTAGAAACCTAATCTACCTAGGATATAAATGAAACCTCTTTGTAAGTACCCCGATCCGAACTCAAGTTTTGGATTCAAATTTAATTAAATTTGGGCTTACATAAATTGATAAGAAGCAATTAGAGTCCAAAATTCCCAGCAGCCCACCAACCCACTGGGCCTGCTAAGCTCTCGGCCCATTGTGGCTAAAAGGAGTACGCTGTCGTCCGACAAGGGACATTAAGGCGGTTTAACTGCCTACGTCGTGCGACATAAGAAGCCCCATCAGGATGCCTATAAATAGAAGGCATGGCTGATCATTTTGAGAGAGGCAAGGAAGAGAGCCAAAGTGAGGGTCAAGTCCAGAAATATCAGTAAAATAGGGGAAACTCTTGCCAAATAGAGTCTCTCCCTCTCTCTCATACACACACACTCACCTCCCTCCTCACACACACACACTTCAAGGTCAAGACTCCATGAAGCTTCCTTTGGTGGTGATTGAAGGGGTAGACACCATACTATTGGTGATTCTACTTCGTGGACTACAATAGGTAGACCCTAAACCTCTCTCTCCCCTTAAATAAAGTCTTTAAATATACCTTGCATGCATACTTGCTCTCTTACCATGTAGAAATTGGGATTTTGCATGACAAAGGTGGTGGAGAAGTGAATCTTCAATATTCACTTCTCCCCACCTCAGATCTGGACATTTGGTCATCTTAGGATCAATAAAAATGCAATCTTTACATATTTGCATGGAGTTAGGAGGTGATGGCTACTTCAAAGTGGCCAAAATCATGTGATTTATCGCACTTTGGCCACTAAAGCCATGTGAACCTCCCACTATACTCATATATTATTGTTATATTACTGCTTACAATAGTTAAATATGCTTGGTTTGCTTGGGGAACAAAGGAGGAACCAAACAGACTGAATGGCACTGAAACAGGCTCCCCATGTCGTGCGACATAAGTCTCCATGGAGACCCTAAGTCATACGACATGGGACTCCCAGAAGGCTGCAAAGCCATTCTTGGACTTCATAATCTGCTAGGTCTATCCCTTCGTGACTCAAAAGCCTACCTAAGCATCTTCTGGCTCATAAGCCACTATTTGGGTGCCTAAACTCAGTTTGGATGCAACCTAATTGACGGAGGAGGATCACTTTATGACATAGACAACTTCAAAAGACTCTATGTCATATGACATCCGTGTCGACAAAGTCTATCGTGACTTTATCCACTCCCATCACCCTCAAACTGGGTTCTAGGCCACAAAATAGTGTCCTAATTGAGCAAAATAATGCCTTTTCATTTCTTGAGTAGCTTTACCTCTGTAAGGGACAATCTGTCTCAAAACTTCTGCCTTGTGATAAAAGATATCATATGTAAAAAGGGTGTGGCTCCCTATCATGGCTCGCAAGTTGTATTCAGTTCCATACCATTAATGAAATCTAAGGCTTGCACACTTTACTTGTTGACACACATCGCACACACATTTTGAATGTCCATATTTGTCAAAATGTTTATTGAAAGTCCCGAAAGGGGCGTGTTGGGTGAACTCTCTAGTTCTTCCCAACACGTAACCAGACTCCCGGACTCAAAATCTCTTAAAATTAGGTTTTTCAATGTTTTCCTCTAAAAACGGCGTGGCGACTCCCAAAACAAACCGAAAACTCCCTTTTTTCGCTTTAAAAGCAAAATAAAACAAAAACAAAAAAAAAAAAAAAAAAAAAAAGGGGAAAAGAAAGAATTTTCAAAGAATCTCTTTCTTTCTTCTGTTTTTCGGGCGAGCGTTCATTCAGTGGCGACTCCACTGGGGACGTTTGAAAAACTTTTTGTTCTAAAAAATGAAGACGATAATTGGTATATAGGTGGAAACCACCAACCTTCCTGTATCGCTCCCTAACCCGGGGCTTGGGATAAATGGTGGTCTAACAATCCCACGTACCAGTATCATTCTTCTATTTTCTAAAAGAAGAAAGGTTTTTCTTAAGAGAGTCTAACTTTCTCCAAATCAACTTGGACAAATTTTTCATTCTTCTTGTGTGTGCATTTGTGTCATGTTGTGTGCTTTGCCTTGATTCCATGCTTATATGCTCTATCATGCTTTGGTATGTGATACTATCGAGAGCCGGGGCTCTTTTCCTTTTTTGCTACTTGCTTGTTCCGTCAAAATAGAACAGGGCAGAAAGATACAGGACTACAGCTACTGGTAAAAGTCTGACATTTGGGGCAGTCCCCTTTTGTCATGCTTTGACTCATTCCTTTGTTTTTTCTCTTTGCATACTTTATAAAAAAGAAAAAATACAAAAAAAATCTTTTATTTTTAAAACAAAAAAACAAAAAAAATATTTTCTTAGAAAATACCTTCACACTACTCGTACTCTACCTGCACATAGAGTTACAACCCGGGAGTGTACGGACGGCATCGCGGAAAGCGACGTGTTTCGCTGACGTTTGAGCGCCTAAAGTCCTCCTAGCCAGTGAGTCAGCCAACACTTGTCCGTGACACACCTTACACCGTGACTGGTTGGTTTTTGGCGAATACTTTTCAAAACGTCATTCAAAACTCGGTTTTCTAAATTTCCTCACAAAGTCCGAGTCGTATCCCGTCTCCAAAAATCTCGGTATACCTTCCCCTCTTAGTGTCGAAATTACGACATAACCCAACGTGAGTAAACGTCAAGACTTTGACATATCTCCACATAAGCACGTGTCGATCTCACGGTTTGACTCCGCAAGGAATCATAACACGTTTTCGACATGCGCCAAATGTGAGACCATGTCGAATTCTTGATACATACTGGCGAAGGATTATGCCAGAATTTCGCCACAAAGCAGCGAAAGGTTATGCCAAATTTTCAACTCGAAAAGAGGAAAATTCACACCCAATTTTGCCAGGATCTTACCTGCAAATTGAGGTGTCGTACATTCAAACGTACTTTCCGACTCTTTCTCCTCCCGAGTTTAGACGTTGACTCGGACTTGGTTTTGAAAACCCCGAGTTTGAACCGTTTTGACTTGTATGCCCATAGGCTCGTTCTCCCCTTTCGGTTGGTGGGTTCCACGTGCTCTATAGGACCTCTCGCCGGGATTGTCCGTCCTGAGGTGCAATACAGTGAAATACGTAGGGGTCTATAGATGTAGTGATGGGACCCACTAATCCAGGAATAGAGTAAAATGCGAAAAAGAAGGTATTTCCCCCTTTTCCAACCATTCCTAGGATTAATAAAATCATTTTTGTAAATAATACAAAAATATAAAAATACAAAAAGAAAAAGCATATGCATGGGTCCGTTCTAAGCCTATCCTCTCCCCCACCTGAAACCGTTCTCTCCCCCTTTCAGGGAGCAAGTGTTGGGTCGATTCGGTGGTCGGTTAATCACCGCCTCTCTCCGGGGCCAGGATTCACTGCCTCAGAAATGGCAGATTCGCAGGGTTCAGCAAGTTTGGGTCCGAACGCAGATCCAGCTCAGAATCAGAATATCAGTCCGGGTGCAGGGCCAGATCAAGGACAGAACGCAGGGCCAAACATAGCCCCGAATGCCTCTCCTAGCTGCGGATACGGCGGGGGTCCTCACATGACGCCCCCGGGAAGTCCGTTTGTCAACCCTCAATTCAACTTTCCTCAGAAAGCTTCCCTCCGTGCCGCCCTCGAAGCCTCTCGAGCCCGTGAAGAGGCCGGTTGGGCTCGCTATGTTGAAGTGATGCGCATGCAAGGTGTCGCAGTAATCCGTCATCCGGATGGGTCCTACGAAGAAATCAGGGAAGAACCCGACGTTACCATCACTGGAACCGGTTTTGTCCCCCCATCCTCACCAAGGCAAGGTTTTCACAGCATGTCTCCACCAATCTCTTATGGTGTACCTGGCTCCTGCCCGATGCCAACTCATGGGGGTATGTCAAGACCTCCCCCCATTCCAGTGTCTACTCATGGCGGGCAGTACGGACCAAGAAGTGAATCAAGCTCCCTCCCGAATGTCAATACTGTGGCCGCTTGTATTTTACCCCCGTAATCCGCTCCGGCCGAGTCAAGCAACCTGGTGGTGCCAATCAAGAGCAGTTTGGATACATCCAGAATCAATCTAGAGCCCAAGGGCCAAATCCCTATGGCAATACGGGTCAGTCTGCCGATCCACCCTTCAACGGTCCGTTTGTTGCTCCTCACAATCAATCCAATCATCAACAAAGTGGATACCGTCTATCGGGGAGCCAGATTTGTCAGGATCAGATCCCATAATACCAACAAGCCCAACTCCAAGCAACACTCCTCAGCCTGCGGTTTGTTCTCCTCTCACCCAAAGACTCCGTACGGTTCCACCCCGTACTCGCACCAAGCACCCGCATCGTAATCCCCGCCCATGGTCGTCGGAAGCCGGGCCAAGATAGCCGGGCTCCCTGGAACCGGCAAGACTCAATTTAACGGTTATGACATGTTTGGAAACAGGATCCCCAACCAAGTTGGCTTAGCGAACAGCAATCCAAGCATACCCGGCACTCTCGGTCTCCCTCTCGGTCGCTCTTACCAATCGGGCTCGCGCCGAGAGTTTCCAAAGTGCCGTCCTCAACGCAGCTCCAGCTGTAGGGCAACCCCCGTCTTCCGAGGTTTCAAGCTTGAAGGAAGAACTAAAATATGTGAAAGAACAACTGCACAGAATGACCTTCGGACCCAACATGGTCAGCTCCGTGGAACTCAAAGGACTCTAAAGCCCTCCCGAAGAACTTCAAAATGCCCCCCATAACCAAGTTCGAAGGCTCCACAGGCCCAAAAACTCACATGAACAGCTACATCATGTCAATGGGTGCCAAAGGGGCCACCGAAGAGATGCTAGCCCTATACTTTCACCTATCCCTCGACGATTCCCCGCTAAGATGGTTTCTCGGCCTTAAACCAGAAGCAAGGGCTACGTGGTCTCAGATCAGCGATGCTTTCCTGGATAAATACAAAGGAAGTGTCGAATGGTACACCACCTGTAGTGACCTGATCGGCACCATCCAGAGACACGACGAGTTCGTGACGGATTTTTATAAAAGGTGGAACAAGAAGCTCAATGAACTGGTTCACCCTATCCCCATCTCTGACGAAAAATCTATCTTCCTTTCATGTGTCAAACCGGCTGTCAGGGAGGCCATTGGCCGAGGATATTATCCGAACCTGCGAGAAATGGTGAGCGCAGGGGCCGAAAGTGAAAATTCCACTTACTCCATCGTTCCAACTCCTGTGTCCAGTAATGCTCCAGCTCCCCGCTATCGAGTGCCAAGCTCTGCCCCTGTTGCTTCAAAAGGCAAAGAAATTGCGGCCTCCAACACTGTCAACTACATCCAGGGAGAAAACATTCAGTCATCCGGCCGCGGTGGAGGACGACCTCAAAGGTCGAAGTATGATGATTTGGGGATGCCACTCGAGGAAGTATTTGATGGTTTGGTGAAAACAGGGATGGTTAAGCCTTTGGAAAATTACCTTACTCCAAACACCCCGGGATTGGATCGTAACTTAAAATGTCGTTACCACCAGAACTCAGGCCATTCTACCAACAGTTGCTTCACGCTAAGGAGAATCGTTCAAAGCCTGATTGACCAGCGCAAGATTGAGAAGCCAAATATCGTCACCAATCCTCTGCCCAACAACAACGGGGTCAACGCAATCGAATTCATCAATGTCATAGAGTTCGGTGGAGCTAACCTCAACAAAGATGTTAATGAATCTGAGACTATAATGCCCACAAGCCACGACATAATCAACACTGATAATCAAGTGTTAGTTCCCCCAGCTCAGCCCATACCTCACATCTCGTATGATGTGTGCGATTGTGAAGATTGTTTGGAATATGAATATCAAGACTGGATCAATGAAAATGCTCCTTCAAGAAAGAAAAAGAAGTTTGTGCAGCAGAAGCTGAAAGACAAATACGGCTAGGGACAAACCGCTGGGACCCCTGGGGAACCTTCAGTGCAAGTTTGACTACTACGTCGCCTACGCCAAGCCACCCGCCAAGGAGCCAACCGACCAGACCGGGACTGACCTTCCCGCTAGCCGCACAAATGGGGTTACAACGCCAAAGGTCGAAGAAATCAGCAAGACAGACCTGATCCTTCAATCCACCAGTCCAGATAAGCTAACCGAGAAATTGGGCCAGGTTGCTTTAGTCCCCTGCACCATCTCCCCAGATTACCGGCTCACCAACGATTTCAGGCAAGTTTCTGATCGGTATGAAACCCCAAGACCTTCGAATGATGCTGACGAGACCACAACTCCCCGGGGCACCGACCTGAAGAAGTAAAAGGCCGACCCGTGTCAAAAGCTTTGAGTCGAATAAATAATGTAGGGTCCTGAGTCAGTTAGAGTCTTCTGTTATCAAAATCGAGTTTCTAGATATGTCTAGTACTCTCATGTCATATCTCTATCTTCCCTTTTACATTAAATGAAATGGTTGACCCTTTTGCGTATCCCTTAATTGCCACTTTAACAAATGATAAGTTAGCTAAGACAGATCTTAATGACTTAAAAGTGGTTAACAATGATTCATTCGAAAAAGACACAGACTTTTTAGATGAAAACTTTTTAAAAGATAATATAAAGCAGGTTTTGACCGAGACGACAATCGGGCCCAAGCTGCCGATGAAGTATTAACCACGGTGAATTTGGGAACTACGGAAAAACCCAAAGAGACACAAACTGGCAGCCGCCTCACCGGAGAAAAACTAGAAGTCCTCATCGATCGGCATCCCCCAATTGCTATCAAGATAAACTTCCAGATGGAAAATCAGTAAAACCGTTCAGGGTTGGGAGGCGCGAGAACCCCGCCTACTGTTGCCAGGTCGAGCTAGAAAAAGTCGATGACCCATGGTACAGTCAAATCTTTCAGTACCTTAAACATGGCGAAGCCTCATTCCCCACAGAAAAGGATGGTAGGCTAAAAGAAGGCCTCCGCGCAAAAAGCTTGCAAGCGTTAAAATGGTTGTCTGCACAGTACGTTATTCTGGGGGACGACCTATGGAAGAAAAGGCATCGAGGACCACTTCTGCTCTGCATCAGCAAATCTAAGGCCAGAAAAGTCATGGAAGAAGTCCATGGTGGCGCATGCGGACCACATATGAACGCTCGAGCACTGATGTTCAGCATACTCAGGATGGGCTATTATTGGATCTCCATGGAAACTGACTGTATTCAGTTTGTGCGGATCTGCGATAAATGTCAGCGATTCTTCAATCTCAACCATATGCCTCCCCATGATCTCTACTGCATGATTTAACTAAGATTAAAATATAACACTTTATCTACACAATGATGTCTTACTTGGTTAAAATGTAGTTGTGGAAGGGATTTAAATATTGTTCGGAAAATAGTTGACAGCCTTGAATTGTCCTGCCCTTCAATCTCTGAAGCATTTTCCAAGACAGGGACTGGTCATGATGAGCTAGAGGACTGGTCATGATGAGCTAGAGGGGGAACAGAGGAAAGACATTTGTTAGAAAAAACAGTGAACAGGCTGAGATAAATAAAGAGGATGCAAAGGAAAATGAATACGATATAAAGAAGAATGGAGATAGAGAAGAAATGCCTGTTGTTTTGAAACAGGAAAAAGATAGAATGAAGGTAGTGGGAAATAATGCTACTGCTTTAATGGAAGACAGTGGAAAAAAAACAGGACAAATTATGGAAAAAGAAGGTGTTTTGCATGTTGCTGATGATTCTATGAATCAGCAACAACAACAACAGCAGCAATCTCAGAATCAGAAAGTGGAAAATCAGTTAGCAAAGCCAACTACTGAAGAACAACATTGGATTCTAACAGAAAGAGCCTCTATAGGCCTTAGTGATGAAGAAATAAGGTACAATAGCATAATGGAAAAGGAAAACAGCCTTGGGAAACATGAAAAAAAGGAGATTGAGTACTTAGGGCCTTGTACTTTAAACATGGAAAACTCTTGTCATTCTAGCAATGATTTTGGTAGCCCATCTGATGAAAGAGAAATAGAGTAAATGAGCAATGAAAAGGAAGTAGAGGCAAAGACAAATGAAGAGTTAAAAGGAGATAACGAGGAAGAATTTCATGTATATGTGGGAAAGATTACTCAAAAAAGAAAGAAAATGGATATGGTAAAGCAAAAGGTGGAAGTAAGAGGATTTAATGATTCTAACATGTCAATGGAATCAATGAATCATATGTTGTTTGGAGTGGTTTTTGGTTTTTATGGGCTGGTTTCAGATGGTCCAGTTCAAGATGGTTTTTGGTTTGCTGAGGATTCTAATGGATCAGCAATGTTTCAACATTTCAGATCTGAATTTGGTCAAATGGAATATGGTTACATGGTTCTTATTTTAAGCAACAATGATTCTACTTTGCTCAGTTTCACAGAGCAAGGGAAGCATCAGTATGCTGTTTCCAGGTTGTTGTGGTTTCAAATGATAATGTTTTCATCTTCAATGGTTCAGTTCATAATGGTGGCTGGTTGTATGGTTGTTTGGTTAAAGGATGATAGAGATTTATCAATGGTAGCAATGATGCAAACTGATGTTTCTAGGTTGCTGATGTATCAATCACCAATGAAGCATTTTGCTGATTTCTGGCAGCTTTGGTTTATGTTTTACAGAGATTTATATTGGTTGTTTGTTGAAGTCTTTGGAAATTTTATATGACAGTTTTGATTCAACTTGGTGTTTCCAGGTTGCTGTTGTTGCAATCAGTTATGAAGCAAGATTCAGAAGTCATTGGATTTCGTATGGAACATATGGATACTCAAAACATCAGACAAATTTGGTGGGATATTCATATAGATAATCTCAGAAGGTTTATTGACATTTAAAGTTGGTTTAATGGTTGTATAAATATGACTATGTATAGAGTTGTAAAAGGTGGTTTGATAGCTCTAGGATATTTGAGTAATCCTAGATTGACAGGAAAGGAAATTGTTATAGATAGGATGAGGTCTAGGCTCCAAATCACCTATGAAGTGTTTGGTTGTCCCCCTTTTGTAATTTCTATAGTTTTTGTTATCAATAAAATCATCCCAGGTACCGTCCTGGTTCGATGAAAAAAAAAAGATAATTATCAAAGATTAATATCAACCACTCTCTACATAGAGTCAATAGGTAATTATTTGTATAATTTACTGAATAGTGGAGTTAATATGTAACTCTAAAAGAATGACATATGATGTTGCTAGCCTGTGTGGAAAGGTTGTAGTTAATTCTCCTTGAGGTCATTGGTTCAAATCATATTAGTAAACTTTTTTAGTTTTCTTTTACTTGGAATAAAGGGAATATTTGTATTTCATGCCGTATGATAATTTTAAGGGACTAATCTCAACCACTCTTTGTCTAGAATCAATAGGTAGTTATTAGTGAGCTCTATTATAATAGAGATTGTTTCACCCCTGGTCCCTATATTAATTCACTCTTGGTCTGCATGTTCCTCATCAACAAACAGAAGGGCTATTCTCATGCAGAATTAGTGTTGTAACAAGTCTTGCTTATCATTAGATTCGATGCAAGACTTTAAAATCAGCATTTTAATAAATTTTTGGTGAAGACAGATTAAAGATATTTATCATCATGGAAAATCATCAACGTTCAGCAGAAAGTAGGCTCAGCTAGGCATTGTAGTAAAAGAGCACTGAAATCTAGAAGAACATTAACCGAGTGAGGGGAAGGATCAACGTTGACACTATTTAGATTGTGTTAGTACATAAATAAATATAAGAAGAAACACGACATATAGAAAGTGGAAATTGTAATACCTTGGAATTCGCAAACTGTAGTGACTTCCATATTTGGCATGTAGGCGAACAGAACGATCAACACAAAGGAATGCGAGCTTTGAATAGTCATCGCCCAAAACCTAATGTTGCAACAACATTCAGATATCAATATGTCTATTAAAAGTGTAAGATATAATCAAACCTATAAAACAACGACGTTATGGTGTCCCAAAAGGAAACGAGAAAAGGAAAAGAGTATTGTAGAAGTGTTGTCCTTGAGGCAAGCAAACATGAGCACAAGATATATTATATATAAATCAAGACTCTATGCTCCAAGTACCCCAAATCATTTTGGGACTAAAGCAGTAAAGCTTTGTTGTTGTTGTACTGGTGTAGGCAAAAAGGTATGAGAACAGGCTGAAGCAGAGCTATCTAAGCAAGAATCCATCCTAGAAGCATACCTAGCAATCATAAAATGTTTTTGAGGATACACTAACAAGAAACTAAAATGACTGGACTCATACTATTTCGATCTGACAAGAAATAATGTCTTAAAGAAAAAAAGACATGGATATACTGGAGGTACCTAAATGCACAAGGCTTTAGAAGAAGAGACTAAATGATGAAGGACATTAAGGCCTTTAAGATTTAAGCAATATTTGCCAATTTTGTAAATATTTTGATGTAATAAAACAGTTTTCTTTATTGGTATGCCATCGTTAGTTATCTTTAGAATAAGGTGGTAAGTTTGGAAGCATCCGTAGGGAACACGGCGTTCACAAAACAAGAATGCAATACCAAAGTTAGAGGCATTTTGTTCTCTGTTCTTCCCATGGACTTTAGATGTAATCTCTTCTTTGCTTGAAACAAT
This sequence comes from Adenophora triphylla var. japonica, assembly GCA_022495995.1. Lineage (NCBI taxonomy): Eukaryota > Viridiplantae > Streptophyta > Magnoliopsida > Asterales > Campanulaceae > Adenophora > Adenophora triphylla. Next base: position 19,384 of record JAFEMH010007138.1, on the reverse strand, counting down.
CTAACTTCTAAGAAACAAAAAGACTGGAACCAGTATACACCAATATTACACATCACATATCAATTGCTTCACATAAAAGCCTACAGCAATCCTGATGATCGTTACAATTACAGAACCTGCTATTTTAGTCCCCTGCGTTGTTCTGCAACAATAGAAAAGAACATTCTTACCTTTTCTTTTTCACAAAAGTTCAAGGTAAAATATTTCTTATCTATCATATTTTACCCTCATAAACGGTTCTAACAAAACCCCAATTGATAATAGCTAAAACCACTTCCGTCTAGGGATATGCCCATCATTACATTTTCAAGTTAGTTGCCGTAGAATAAAATTCAAATCATTAGTTTGTGAACTAACTGGAGATTATGGAGGCAGTATTACTCCCTCCGTCAAAAAACAAGTGTTGAATTTGACAAGGGAAACTTTTTAAGCACTTTCTTACATTTACTAAATTGCCCTCTCATTCATTCATCATTACACTACCCTCATCAGCATTTCCTTCAAGATACCATGTTTATTAGAGCCTTCAGTTAAATATTTTAGAGAAAACACTTAAGCCTATACTCTAGTAAGACTCTTTTTTTGGGACAAACAGAGAAGGGAAGTCTGGTCTTTTAGGACAGCAGGAAGTTAAAAAAAAAAAAAAGCAACATTGGGGTTTAGGAAAAGAATTCATGATTTTCATGCGATCACATCGATTTTCATCAAATTTCAATGCAACATTATTACATATTTCATTAGCTACCAGTTTCAAAAATTCATGATTTCTTGTTGCGTAAAAGAATTTGACGGTACCTTTGTCTTTGCTAGAAGCTCTGCGTTTTTTCTGAGGAAGCCAGGTGGCCGGACGGTGATGCCCAGAAACTGTATACACCTTAACTCCGTTGATTGAGTTGGACCTGAGGGTACCTCCCTCGTTTGCCATTGATTTTTATAAGCTTCTTTATGTGAGAGAAGGAACTCGATTAAGCTATTGGGTGATCCGGGAACAAAGAGAGAAGGGGGTTGTTGGTGTTACTTGGTGAAAAATAGAGAGAGTGAGGGATTATTGAAACTAGACCTGGAAACGGGAAATAAAAGGACGGCTAGGGCTGGGATCGACGGGTAATGGAGCGGTTTAGGGAGCGCCGCTACCTGGAGTAGGAAAAGGAACTGGCGGCGACGTAGCTGAAGGTTGGCGGCGGCGGGGAAGGCGTTGAAGTGTTGAGACGGAAGGGAAGTAGTTTTCGACCAACAATTGAAGCGCCTGTGAACTGTGTAATTCCTTCCTTTTATTCTTTTTCTTTTTACATTTTTATTCATTAATTACATAATATTAAGTGTAACCATGTAAGTTAGAATATTTTTATTAATCTTTTTGTAATCTACTATTCATTTTTGTATTCTTCAATCTTCTGTTATTTAAAATTATGTATATTTTTATATTTTTGAAAAATATGAGTATACAATAAATTATGTGTTATTTTATCATTATATTTGGAATATTTTGTAAATATGTAATTAATGTTGAATAATATGAGTGAAAATCAAATAAAATACATGAGGATATAGAAGTCATTTTCTTTTTATTTCCTCTGATTGTCCCACTCATGATTCTTGCTTCAATCCTGTCAGCGTCGGCCTGAGTGAGAACTGCAAAGCAAAAGTTGTAAGTACCCAAATCTGGCTCATGCCTTCCGGTTAATTTTCCCGACATTTCGGTAAATTTTCCGGTAATTCCCCGGACCTTCCTAGTGTTCCGGAAATGTCCTGGAACAGTCCAAATTTAAATTAGGGCTGTAAGGAGCCTTCCTAATTAAGAAAACACGTTTTTCTTAATTAGGGAGAAGCTTCTAGAATGATGCCACCTTGCATGGTTCTAGAATGCTGAGTCACAATGGATAAGACCGCACGGCCTCATTTGCAAAGGGCCTGCAGCCGCACGGCTTCATTAGCCTTATCCAGACTGCCTATAAATAGAGCCCTCCTCTACCCATTTTAAGAATCAACAAGAAGCATAATACTCTCATAATACGAAGAAGATTCCCCAAGGAGCTGCTGGAAGTCCAAGAAGGTGAAGAAGAAGCTCAAGAAGCCATCTCCCTCCTCCTTGAAGACCCAAGAAGAACCTCTCCTCCTAGCTCCGTCCGAAGAAGCGAAGGAAACGATTGGTAACCTCGCACGCCCTAACCTTGCATTTTAATTGATATACTTGCTCATTGCATTCATATATCTTGCTTGGGACTTGGCATTTATTCATAAAGATCATATCTTTATCACCCCTTTCCCCTTTGCATGCATTAAGACCTCATTTGTCATAAAAATGTAGTCTTTTTTCATAAAGGTGCATCCTTTGCACCTAAAATCCCTATTTTCCAATAAAAATGTCATCTTTATGCATCATTTGCATATAAAGATCAAATCTTTTTCAAATGAAAACGCATCCTTTGCATCAAAACCCCTTTTTCAATGCATCATTTGCATAAAAATCAAATCTTTATGCATCATTTGCATAAAGATCATTTCTTTAAATCAAAAAGCATCATTTGCAACCTAAAAATGTCATCTTTTCATTAAAGAGTCATTTTTTATCATGCATTTCCCCTTTCCCCCAACCTTGGAACGGACCGGTGTAAAAGTTCTCATCTTTGCATCGTTCCTTCCATTAAAGGTTCATGATTTCTTTAGGAAAAGGATAACCTTGAACCCTATATCTCCGATTATCGCTTAAGAATGAGTATGAAGCCTTTATACGAGCTCGACCGTCTTAAAGCGTAGGATTGATGGGCTAAGGACATTCCTTCCTAAAGAACCTCATCTTTGACCCAAAAGAGAGTCATTCTCTCGATCACGCAAGTCCCGAGGGTCCCGAGGCTTAAAAATGCGATGATCATAAGTCATAAGATGAGGACGGGATCATAATCCCAAATACATAAATTCCATGGAATCCCGAGCGACAACCAACAAATGGTTTGTACGTCCGGAAGATAACTTGGGACATTCCCCCTTTTTTTTTTTCAAACACATGCACACAAAGAAAGCACGCAAGCAAACACGATTAATGAAATCTAGGGAGACTTGCTCCGGCAAGGCACTTTGGGTGAACGCCAAACGTTCTTCCCAAGGGGTAACTTAACCTCCGAACCCATAAAACCTTTTTTTCAAAGTTTTGAGGTAATCAAAATGGCGTGGCGACTCCGTTTTTCAAATAACTCGGATGTCTTCAAACTCGCGTGAATTCCAATAAACAAAAATTTTGGGCACACATTCACAGTTTGGCGACTCTGCTGGGGATCATCCCAAAGGAGAAAAGCTTTATTTTCAAAACAAAAGTCGATACTTGGTATATAGGTGGACCCCACTTACCCTTCCTGTATCGCTCCCTAACCCGGGGCTTGGGATAACAAGGTGGTTTAACAATCCCACGTACCAGTATCCCCTTTTAAAAAAAAAAAAAAAATTTTGAAAAAAAATACAAAAAGCTTTTCCCTTTGAGCGGGTTAGACTCCCATCGCCGATTTCATTAATCGTGCTTGCTTTCTTTTACCATGCATTGCATCATTTGCATCTTGGAATCTGTGCATACTTTGAACGGGAAACAACCCGAAAAATAGCAAAAGGAGTGGAACCTGGAAAATTGATCCATGCAGTCGTACGGCTAATCCTCATAGGATTCGACCATACGACCTCGGTGGCAATTCCACCGGGAAAAATCATGGTTAATCTGCGAGTCCTAGCGGCTTGGGGCTATTCGGCTCCATGGCGGCGGGGCTCCCAGAAAAATTTACGTGCTTATGTGTTGCATTTTCCCCGTCCCGAAAATCATTCCTTTAAAACACATTTATGAAAATCTCTGTTTTAACTCAAAAGGAACAATTTTAGGAGACCGCACACTACGCGCACACGATATATCACTGTACACTTTTGCACGCACGTCCCTCAAACCCGAGGGTGGTTCAGTGCGATCACGGACGGCCTTACGATGCTCCCGGGCGCGCACGGAATCATCCCAACCTCCCCATGGCGGCCGGTGTCGACCAATGCACGGTCCGTGTCACACGTTTCAAAAATCCGTGACTTTTGGTTGGTTTTTGGTCTAGTCCGTGTCATATAGCCCAGTTGCATACCCACGTAAAGGTCAAGCCTTAGCTCATAACGGAAGCCAAGATTTTCGCTCAAGCGGAACTCCGCCAAAATTCCGACAAGGAAAAATCGGTGGGATCTTGACTCCGACATTGACTATTGACCTTGACCCGCACGGAATGCGTAAAAGTCAAGACCAAGTCTTTGCCAAAATAAAAGATCTTTCGCTCAAGCGAAGCTCTGCCAAAATTCCGACAAGGAAAAATTGGCAAGATCTTGACCAGCATTGACTTCGATTCCGACTCACGCACTGCGTATGCAACGAAGTTCAATGTGACACTGTGTCATCCGGCTTTTGCCGCCCGACCCATGCCTATTATATTCTCGGACATTACCGAAAGTCAAAAACTGTCATTCGCTCAAGCGAAACTCTGTCAAAGATCCGTCGAGGCAGAGAGACGAGACTTTCACGGTATTGCCTTGACTATAATCCGCATCGCTCGTGCGTTGAAAGGTCCTATGACCCGCTAGACCCGATAGGAGCGTTCTTTACTCTCGGTCGGTGGGATCCGCGTGCCCTATAGGACCCTCGCCCGGGGCTGTCCACCCTGGGAGGTCGAAATACAGGTGGAATACGAGGGGCTTATAGACGTAGTGACGGAACCCACTGATCCAGGATCTAGAGTAGTTGTGAAAAAGAAGGGCAGAACCCCTTTTCCAACCAAATAGATATTAATAAAAGACTTGTTTTAAGTAAACTTGAAGATTCTAATTTGCATATTGCACGAGCCTTGACTAAACACCTACCCCGAGTCTAAACCTTTCCTATCCCTTTCCATGGCGAGAAAGAAGTGGGTGAGAACACCGGGTCGGCGACTTGTTAGCGCGAGAATCCTCGAACGGTTCGCGAGAATCCTCGGTTTCATCGGTTCGAGAGTCGAGAATGACCGATTTGACGAAGCAGTCTTGGTTTGGGTAACCAGATGACTAGGGAAGAAGAGCTAGCCTATAACCAATGCCCTCCCCCATCTTCATATAACCCATTACCAAAGGCTGTCCTTTCTCAGTCTTATCCAATACCCCAATTTGTTAGGGTCCCGACACCCTCGCTTCCTCTAAATCCCTCCATGGGACCCTTTTCCTCCTTTCGGAGAGCCAAATTTCCCTACCTTGGAATCCCGGTGCCGGTTTGACCTTTCCAATTTTGTCAACGCACGTGAATTTGCCTACCTCTCGAGATAGCTACGGCGAAGAGTCGGTCGGGAATGAGAATAGGAATGGGTGGATTTACGGTGATGATGACGGTTCGGTAGAAGGAATGGACTTGGAGCCTACGGAAGTGAAACCCGAAGGGCAAGATGAGCGAAAGCCACGGACTGGAACGAGGGGATGAAATCACTTCAAAGTGTGTCTGCGGCCTATGCAAAGGCTCGGAGAAGGATGAGGTAGTGTATGAGTCCTATATCCTAGAGTTCAATACTCCGTACAAGGACTTGGTAGGTGAATGGAGAGACTTGATCGAAGCTTTAGCCAAAAAGAGGAAGTGGGCTCCTCCCACCGATCTAGAACATGTAAGTGTCGCCGAAGCCAAACTCTCATCGGGAAGGGTAGACTCTATCACGGTGTTAGTAGTCACTCACGAAACTTGGTACGAAGAAGAATGTATGGATGCCTTGGAAAGAGTCACGAGTTTAGAGGCGACCCAGTCCCTTTATGTCCTACGATGATAATGATGTCTTCTGGTAATCCCTAAGCAGGAAGAGTGCGAGATACCCCTCATATGGCGTCAAGTATCCCGACACGCTTTTGCCCTCATTGGTCATAAGAGCCAAGACGAAAGTTCCCACGAGAGCTACGTAGTGACAGCGATGAAGACACGGTCGAAGTGCCGGAAGGGACAATAGAGGAGTGGTTAGCCCGGAAGAGAAAGCCCGGAAAATATCTCGACGGTAAGGAAAAGGAACCCGCCATGAGGTTTGACCCATGAAATCCTTATTGATGATGGAATTTCCCATTTCGAAAGTGTTTAGCCAATGTCCAAAATGCCGTCAAAGGTTGACCCCCGGGGAAAGAAAAGACATGCTTGACGGTGATGAGGAATGTGATCCTACTCTGTTAAAGAAGTTGCTAGGATCGGATGAGAAAGCCATTTGCCAAGCTCCAAAATCCGGAAGTGATAATTCTTGTTGCATCTTGACTTTGAAAAGTTTGAATGAGGCTGTGAAAGCTTTAAACGGAGAATGTGAAAAGGTCAAAAGCCGGTAACACAGGACCGGATTCGGGAAGCCGCCTATGCTTCCGACGGCGCCGTCAATCAGATCAATCGGCGAAATTGGCCATACGCCGGTAAGAATCCGCCTCGACTTTGAAAGAATTGACGAGAATCCTCCGGTAGGAATGATGACCAAGGAAAATCCAATGTCTATGTGATGACTCGGTGCAGACGGATGAGTATTGAGCGGCCTAGGGGTGACAAAAGGAATGCCGTCTCGGAACCAAAGACGAGATAAAAGACCTTATAAGCTAGAAGCGAAAAGCGACTACGATAAGGAGGATCCAGTCCTAACTCGGTTGAAGTGTACCCAAGCCAATATCTCCTTATGGTCCTGTTAACCTCTTCATACCCTCATAAGTTGAAACTAGAAGAAAGTTTGGCCAAGACCATGGTGCCCATAGATGTCACCCACGATGAGGTCGTCGAATGATTGGAAATATCCACTATGGAAACATCATTACCTTATTTGAATTGGACACCAAAGTATGGGGCTAGTCACAACGAACCTCTTTACATCACGGTCCGGTTAGAAGAGCGTCGATTGCCACGAGTACTAGTTGACGGAGTGCACGATGAATGTCTTGCCGGCTAAGATGATGGATTTATTGGATGCGAAGCCAACGGACTTAAAGCCTTCTAGTCGAGACTATTAAGGCCTATGACTCCCTTTGCACGGTCGGTTTTGGGGATCGCCACTCTCAAGATGTGGTTCGGAAAAAAGGTCATGGATGTTGATTTTCAAGTTATTGACATTCCAATTTCATTTCTTGCCTTCTTGGGACGGCCTTGGATCCACCGGATAAACGGGGTAGCCTCTACTTTACATCGGTGCGTCAAATTTCGGTCGAGTGATGGAACTATCACCACCATTTATGGGGGCAGTGTCACGGTAGAAGGAACCGGCAAGGGGACATCCCGATATTGGAAATCAAGCATGATGATGAAGGGTTAGCATTGGCCAGGATTCTCCGTAGCTTCTTCGAGGCCTGAAGTGTGTTGCGCGACCTCACCACTACTTAGATAAAATCCCTCCTGCCATGAGAATGATGCGAAAAATGAGCTATCTTAGGGACTTGGATTGGGTAGAAGACTTCAAGGTCGTAACACCATCATTGATGTGAAGGAAGCGAGACTACCGAGATATGGCTTGGGGTACAAACCAAACTCTCGGGATGCCGGAAAAGCTAAAGGCAAGAAAGGTGAAGGGATCCGGCTCCATCCTTACGATCTGTCTCGACCCATTACTTTATAAAAGGAGGGACACAATATGATGAAAGTGATCGCCGGATCTCCTTGCGAGAAAACCCTTCTAGAGAACCTTGAGAAAGTTAGGGGAAAGCCGGCCAATCCCGTTCGAAGAATGTTCCTTGATTTGCCGAGATATCCACAGGGCTACCACTACCGTTCGAGAATGAGTACGTCTTGAAAGGAAATCCGGCCGGTGTCGAAAGGTCGGCATCGGGACAATGGACTTCTCCGCCTTTGAGTTAGCTCTTCCAAAGATCGGCCCGGATAGAAGCTGCCAGCGGTGAAGACGGTCGGTGGGGTTTGCAAGAGTTGTTTGACGAAGAAGCACAAATCCCGGACTTGATCGACTTGATTCGAGATGATGAGATAGTTGCCGTTATTGGAGACGATGGTGAAAGTCATTTTGATCCTCGCACTTTGGTGACTAAGGCAGAAATGCCATTGAAGAATTGGGAGACATTCTCGGGGCCGATAGCCGGTCGACGGCAAATGATCACGGAGCTTGGATTGGTACCGTCCTCCTCGGCCCGGTCGTGTCAAACACCTGTTGTCTATTCGGTTGAGTCGGGAATCTTCGAATTCCGGTCCTCGGAAGTCATCAGAAGGCCTCACGCTGAGGATTATGAAAATGTAATCGATGTCATCTTTCCCCTTATCTTGAATGAAATGACAAATCTTTACGATTATCCTCTTATTGCCAACTTAACAAATGATAAATTAACTCAAAACTTAACAACGGTTAATAATGAATCATTTGAACAAGATGCAAACACACTAAACGAACAATACATTAAAGAAATCTTTAGCGGGTTTCGAAAAGAGGAAAACCGGGCCCAAGGCCGAGGAGGTTTTGATAAGTGTGAACTTGGGTACTATTGAGGAACCTAAAGAGACACAGATTGGAAGCTTCTTCGGGGGGTTGAAAGGGACAGATTGATTGAAATTTGCTCGAGAGAATACGTCGACGTGTTTGCATGGTCATACAAAGATATGCAGGGGCTAGACAGGTTCGATAGTAGAGCACGAGAATCCCTCTAGCACCGAGATGCCAAGCCGGTAAAGCGAGCGAGAAAGATCAAGCGGAATGGTCCCTACGGGTCAAAGAAGAAATTGAGAAGCTCTGCGGGTAGGATTCATCGAGTCATTGAATACCCGACATGGTTGTCCAACATCGTGACCGTAACCAAGGCCAATGGGAAGGTGCGGCTGCGTGTGGATTTCAGAGATGCGAACAAGGCCGGCCCAAAGACGACTACCCTACGCAAACATAGACATCTGGTGGACTCCACTTTGCCAACTACGAAGTCAAATCCTTCGTTGATGGTTTTGCGAGCTACAACGGATCAAGATGGCCGAGGAAGACCAAGAAAAGACGGCCTTCACCACACCGTGGGGAACCTCTTGTTATACGGTAATGCCATTCGGAGCTCAAGAATGCGGGGCTACTTACGAAGGGCGGCGACCGCACTTTTTCATGACATGATCCACAAGGAGATTGAGGTCTACGTAGACGACATGATAATCCACTCCAAAGGAGAAGGTGGGCGACACTTTGTTGACCTACGAAAATTCTTTGAGAGGTTGAGACGGCATTCCATGAGACTAAACCACACCCGAAATGCACCTTCGGAGTGACAAGGGGAAAAGTGCTCGGGTACATGGTCACGGAGCGAGGTATAGAAGTTGACCCCAGAAAGATCAAAGCTATCATGGATATGAGGCCACCTCAAACCCAGGACGAAGTCAAAAGCTTCATGGGAAAATTGCGGTACATCGGCCGTTTTGTCAATCGGTTGACCACTATGTGCGAGCCCATCTTCAAGCTCATGAAGAAGAATGTGGACCTGAGAATGGACCGAAGAAGAATGCCAAGACGCCTTTGACCGAGATCAAGGCATACTTAGTGCATCCCCGGTACTATGCCCCCACATAGACGAAGCCTCTTACGCTCTATCTAGCTATCCTGAACACGGCGGTTGGGGCTATGCTTGCTCAAGAGAAGAAAGACTCTCGGGTAGAAAATGCCATTTACTTTGTCGGCGGAAGCTACGGGGAGTGAGCTCAATTATTCGGCGTGTGAAAAGACTGTGCGGGAGGCGAGTGCAGGTAGTCGGCAAGTTGAAGCATTATATGCGAAGCCCGCCTGTGAACTTGGTCTCGAAAATGGACCCCATCAAGTACATCTTTGACAAGCCTTCCCTATCGATGCGTCTAGCGAAGTGGTCCTTCTTCTTGGCGAGAATACGACATCAACTATGTGACCGAGAAAGGCCATCGGGTCAAGCATTGTCGAGATCACCTAGCGAATTTCCCCGATAATGAAGACGAAGAGGGCACGAACCCCAATTTCCGAGATGAAGGGATCTTTGCGGTTGAGCACGAAAATAGATGGCGGTTGTTCTTTGACGGAGCCGCTAACAAAAGAGGAAATGGTGTAGGAATGCTATTGGTCGATCCGAAAGATGAGCATACCCCATAGCCCTCAAGTTGAACTTTCTGCCACGAACAATGCCGCCGAGTATGAAGCTTTGCATTCTTTGGTTTGGAGGCCGCCTTAGAAAGAAATGTCAAGGAGCTCGAAGTTTACGGAGACTCGGCCACGATCATCAACCAAGTCTCCAACAAGTGGAAGGCGTAGACCACTGTCTGCGACGGTATCATGCCCGTATGGAGGAGTTGGCGGGACGGTTCAGAAGTAACTTTCCACTACTTGCCGAGGAAAAGAGCAGTTCGCGAGATGCTCTAGCTACTCTAGCCTCATTGGTAGAGATCCCAGGAAAAGCCATAAAGCCCTTGAGTGGGTAGAAGAGAAGCTGACTTTACGTTGTGAAGTGGACACAGGACCCGAGCCTATAAAGGAACCTTGGTACAATCAGTTACCAATTCCTCAAAGACGGAGAGTCGGCTTTCGAGAGACGAAGAAGGTAGACCAAAAGAAGGAGTCGAGCCAAAAGCTTGCAAGCCACGAAAAGGTTGGCTTCTCGGTACGTCATTCTAGGAGGCAACCTATACGAAGCGGTATCAAGGACCACTCCTCTTATGTGTCACTCAAGAAAGAGCCGGAGAGTTGATGGCCGAAATCCACAATGGTCCCTGCGGTCCTCACATGAATGCCGAGCCACGATGCAAGTGATCCTCGAGAATGGGTTACTCTTGGATCTCCATGGAAGCAGCTGCGTTCGGCACGTCGAACTGCGACAAATGCCGGCGGTTTGCCAACCTCAACCATCTCCCACCTCATGACACATGTCTTGCATGACGACTCCTTGGCCGTTTGCAACTTGGGGCATTGACGTGATAGGGAAAATATCCCGGCGAGGAAGCAATGGGCACGAGTTCGTGTTGGTGGCCATTGACTACTTCACCAAGTGGGTAGAGGCCAAGTCCTACAAGGTCCTCACTTCTAGAAAAGTGGCCCGAGTTCATCAAAGAAAACATAATGTGCGAGATATGGGGTGCCCAGCGAGATCATTTCGATAATGGGTCACACTTCGAAGGAAGGCTGCGATAGGCTTGTCGAGTCGAGTTACTCGCCACAAGTCGTCCCCGTACGAGACCTCAAACCAATGGAGCCGTGGAAGGCTGCTAATAAGACACTCGAGCGGATCATCAGGAAGATGGCCACCGTGGTCGTGATTGGCCGAAAAGCTGCACCTAGCACTGCAGGGCTCTGAACGTCTGTCGGAAACGGCCACGGGAGAAACTCCTTTTGCCTAACTTACGGGATGGAAGCGGTGTTACCGGTGGAGTTGGAAATCCCGTCATTAAGGGTCCTCTGGAAAACAGTGTCAATGAAGTGGAATGGTTGCGCGGCCGGCATGATGAATTAGCCACCTTGACGAGAGAAGGCTAAAAGCCATGGAACACACCGAGCCTACCGGAGGCGAATGGCGGGCGTTTGATAAAAGGTCGAGGCCGGAGACATCAAGAGGGCGACTTGGTGCTGAAAGTAAAGCCCCCTACCGAGAGACAACCCCACAGGAAAATGGGAACCCGTCTGGATCGGCCCTTATGTGGTGCGAAAATGCGTCGGGAGGAGCAATGAAGCTTGCGGAGACTTGGATGGCAATCCCTTTGTCCACCCGGTCAACGGTGATAAACTCAGAAGATACTATGTACGATAAAAAAAAAAAAAAAAAAAAAATATAAAAAAAAAAAAAAAAGAAAAAAAAAAGTGCAAAAAGAGTAATGCCCGGCTAAGTGAAGACCCCAAAAAGGGCGGTCTAGGCAAAACGGGGTTGCACATATAAAAAAAAAAAAAAAAAAAAAAAAAAAAGAAAGAAAAAAATCTTAGTGCAAAAAGAGTAATGCCCGGCTAAGTGAAAACCCCAAAAAGGGCGGTCTAGGCAAAAAACGAGTGCACATAAAAAATTTTTAGTTCACAGAATGAACTACGAAGACTGAGCCCCTTAGCCTTTCTTGTAAAGGGGAACGTAGGCGGCCATATATGGTTCGGTCTAAACAATAAAAAGGACGATTAAGTTTCCATGAAATGTGTCCTAAACAATAAAAAGGACAATCAAGCTTCCATGAAGTGCGTCCTAAAAAATAGTAAAGGGTATTTCGGTTTTCATAAACGGGTCCCAATCAATAAAGGCATTTGAATTTCCATGAAATGTGTCTTGATTAATTTTAAAATAATATTTCTTGTTCATTACAAGTTAAAAACTTCTTGATGAGTTCAAGCACGGTCTACCTCTTAACTCTGCTAACTTTGCTAAAAGATCTAAAATACAACAAAATGCCTAAATAAACTAATGTGTTTGCAAATGGCAATAAGAGGATCTTGAGAAAAGACTTGTCGGTCGTCATTATTTGAGTCTTCTTGATCTTCTTCCCTTTTCCTCGGCCTCGTCGAGTCTTCTTCCTTTTCTTCTCAATAATGTCGGTATCCCTCATCCCGACCTGCGGTATCCTCACTTTGGAGCCTCTACCAACCCCGTGTCAATGAGCGCTCTCTCTATACGAGCACGAGTCCGCACCTCCTCCCTGCGAGCCTCGGTCGAAGGAGCGACCTCGGACAATCTCTTGTGCCAGAGCCTCCATATCACGACCAAGTCACACGATTGGTTATGGCAACTCGCCTTAGCCTCGGTCTCCCTCGAGTCCTACTCGAGTCACGGTCGGCTCCCAATAAAGCTCGACGTCTATCCTCCAAGATAACCTGAGTCGCTCCCGTCTCCCTCTCATACCGGTCCAGTAGACGGTGGTCAAGATGGTGCTCTTCTGCTCTGAAGATAGCCACAGGTGGGAAAGCGGTATGTGTCCAAGCCCTCGAGAAGAAAGAGAAGGCATTTGGATCTCTCATGTCCAATGACACCACCTCCATGGTCCGGATGTCCTCCCAATCACTCAATGGCTCTGTAAAGCCCCAAAGCTGCTGGATACCAAGCGGGGTATGTAGAAGGACGACCGGCGAGAATCACGGAACCCTCGCGGCATAAGACTCTGAAATATCCTCTGATGCGCAACCTCCAATGTGGTATCCACCAACGGATGTCGAAGTGGATAGCCTAGCCATCATCGGCTCGGCTACCTGTTCTGTTGCCTAGGTGCACCTCTCAGAAATCACCCAAGGGCCGAGTCGGCAAAGCCCGAGGCAAAGCCAGAGCCTCTCTGCGGCCACAAAGTCAACATAGCCGGACTCCCGGACCTCATGAAAGCGGTCTCCCGAGCCATCCTATCAATCCCATGAAATGTCTCTCCCAAAACCGGCGGGACAATATCCTTCCCGGCCCTGCGAGTCTCGACCATGTCCAAGAGACCACTATGTGAATCCCCACGGACTCGGCGGTGAACAAAATAGAGAATACGCGAGAGAATGAAAGCATCCATAGCCACTGTGGTCGCAGCCATATACGGAGACCCAAACCTGCACAGGGATATCGAAAGGTCAATCCTATCAGGGGCTACCATCATCCTCTCGGCCTCTCCCAAAGGAATCTGCGAGAAAAGATGCAAGCTTTACCGTCAGGCACGTCTCCGTCAGCGGAATAGATATAGCCTCAATCTCGGGACCCCCAATCAAGGCTCACGAAGTCTTCGTGCGTTGGGACGATTTCGTTGTAAGAGAAAGCAGTAAACATGTCTCCGGACATCCCGAACTTTCTTTGCGGCTCTCAACGAGATCCCAATCGGGCGGGAGATCCCTCAAATGCCATAAAGACTTGATCTTGAAGGAAGAATCAAGCGGCCCCTTGTGATTTTGGAAGTTATATCTCGCCCAAGATTGAAGACCGGATAGAAAATGGTCTCGTCTCCCCTTTGCAATCTAACGGGATTCTCCATCGCAAAATGATCAAAGATGGTGCTTTTAGGTCCAAAATATGCTCTGGGAACAATTGGGGCAAGTCTAGAGTGAAAATGAAATGAAATGGCCAAGCCTTGCTTTTATTCGAGAAAATAACCGGTTCGAGACAGGCGCAAGCCGCACGGCTTCATTTGCCCTCAAGGCCATGCCGCACGGCTACATTAGCCCTCTGCGAAAAAATTCTGCGGCAACCAAGATTGCTTTGCCCAAGGGAGTTTTCACCCCACTTTTTCAACCAAAACACATGTACAAAAACATATCCGAGGAAGCCATTCAAGCATTTATACACCATTATAAATCATTTTGGCCCATTTTCGGCCCCAATTCCAAGCAAAAAAGTCGCCCCCGAGGCTCGAGATAATATGCAAATTGAAAAAGCATGAATTAGAAAAGCAATTAAAACATAAATACAATGTTTTCGCCCCATCGGCGCCCAAATAAAGCAAAAAATAAACAAAGTGTGCATAAAAATTGTAAATTGTTTGTTTTTGTTCCAAATCTACTCTAGAGACCTCCTAGGCCTCCGATTCTTCTTCATCTTCATGTTGCTCGGCTCGTAGATGCTAGCCTCCCTCATCGGAGTCCTCACAGTCGCTCACATCGAGATAGATGGACATTATCGTGCCCATACTCGGCCAGTTTGCTCAGAATGTCGGCGTTGGGTCCCCGCCCCGAGGCATAGCCTTTGGAAGAGTACTCAGAGGCCGATGAGGTAGGCTGTGCCCCAGACGTGCCGTCTCTTGCGCCCGAGCTCACTGTGCATCAGCTGCCGCCTTCGAAGCGCGAGCCGGCTTCCTCGAAGAAGGCAGGCACATGTCCTTCCGGCCCTATTACGCACGACCGGCCTATCGTAAGTGCGAGTGGAACACGAGAAAAAAAAAAAAGAAAAATCTCGGAAAATCTCGAGAAAATAGCAAAAAAGCGAGAAAATGCGAAAGCTAAAAGGGAATAAGACCCTAAGAGTACACTTACGGTGCTATCGGGCGGCAAGGTGTCTTGGGGCTCCCTAGCATCGGGGACGGTATCCTCATCCTCCTCGGCACTCCATGGACCACGTAGGACAAATGTGCGGGAGGGATCGGCGGGTCGATGGGCTCATCCTCCCCATATCCACAGTGACCGCCGGCTTCGCTAGCTTACGTGGCGTCCTCGGGCGCTGCTCCTGAGCACGGCGTAGGGGTGTCCATGTCGAAGTACTCCTCCGCGACCACACCTTTGCACAGGTACCTAGCAATCTCATCCTGGCCAGTCCACAGGCTGCGGCATCCGTCTTTGGAGGGTCGGAAGGAGTAATGGCATCTAGTGGGGGAACATGACCATCTTTGCCTCGAGAAGCGGTCCCAGGATAAATGACATCACATGTCGGCCAGTGAGCCACCTCCTGCGCCTCGTCACCTCTATAGCATCTCCCGGCAAGATCTCTGGATACACGCCCCGGGGTAGAAGTCCGCTCCGTCGTGCCCATCCACATTGATGACCGGCCTCACCATTTTGTAGTCGAAGGTAATCCGGGTCTTCCCAGTGAATTTATCTCTCGCATCTCCCCTCGGCGAACCATAGCGGGGAAGATGGTGACATCGCTCTATTTGGTTCCAAGGGAAGAACCCGATCACCTCGCAAAACCGGGCTGCATGTTCAAAACATCAAAGGTCATTTTCTCTCTCATAAAAGTCTCAAGACGGGAAAAGAAAAAGAAAAAAAAAGGAGACTACCTCGAGGGCAAAAGAAAAGCGAGTCCATCGAAGCGGCCTTGTTAATTGTACATGTCCAACGAAGTAGAGCTCCGCCAATCCGGCCTCTCCCCAAGAGACCGTCCCTATCCCATCAACATCCTCCGAGAGAGTCGAGGAGGCAAGTCATAGCTATCGTCCCGAGAATTGGCAAAGATGGTGGTGATAGCATCAACCATATGAATGCTCTAGCCGGTGGCTGGCGAGTCACATCATTAGCGACAAAATTACGCATGCTAGTACGAGCTGCCACCTCGACATTCCGTGTCTCCATCCCGGCCCCTTCGGAATCAGCTCAAACCCGACCAAAGCACTGAAACTCCTCGGCGGTAATATGGTCCCTCCAAGTCACGGGCCTCCCGGTGAGCGTAAGCCGTAATAGCGGTGAAATCGGCGGGAGTCAGTCGGCTCTCCCGGCTCGGGTGAAAGCTATGTGTCTTGTCCCACGAGAACTCGAGATAGGGCTGGACCAAGCCCTTGCTCTTAGAGGTGATGTGGACACCCCTACCCGATAGCCTCTACAAATGCATCCAAGCGGTAGCCCTCGCAGTTGCTTGGGATTTGCCCCATCCTTCTCAAAATCGGCATCCTCTGCAGCTTGACCGCTATCTCCGACGGTCCTCTAGACTTGTTCTCCTGTATACAAGCACATCAAAAGAAGCGTCGAGTCCTTCATATCATTTCAAAAGCATGCATATATTCAAAAGTGCACATATTTTCAAAAGAAAAGCATTCATAAAAGTTTTCTAGCATGACTTTTGCATCAAAAACGTGTCTTTCATCACTTGAAACGCGTCATTGCTTTCCTAAAGCACAAAATCACAATTTTTTGCACATAAGCATTATTTTTCAAAAAAAAAATGGCATGCATGAATCATTTTCATCTTCCAAAATCATGTTTTCTCATTGAAAATCAGAATTTTGACCTAGTTCTAGCACAAGGCAAGAACTCAAGTCTCATATTTTGAAAAAAAATTCTCATTCTTACTTCATTTTGCGAGAAAAAGTGAGTCATTCTCATAATTTTCATCAAATAAAATTGCACATGCATATTCTTAGCCTCATAGGTTGTTCATGCATCTCAAAATCATTCAAAAAAAAAAAAAAATCATTCAAAATCCTATAATTCGGGTCAAGCCCTAAATCATTCAAAAATCAAGCAAAATCATCGGATTTGAGCAAAATGAGAATGCTTACCCCAACTGATCGCGGGTTCGTTGATTTGTGCTCCCTTCTCCGGATAAAGCTCAGATGGAGGCGTAAGGAAGTCATACTACCTCTCCGTCCTCACGAGCTCCTTCCTCCTCCTTCTCGCGGCCGCCGAGATGTTTCTCCTCGCTTGCCTTGGTATGGGATTGCCCTCCGGATCCATTTCAAATCAAAGGGAAGCAAAAGGGGTTGAAGAATTTCGAAAATTCTCTCTCTCTTCTCTCTCTCTCGGCTGAAGTGGGCGGCAATGGTGCCCAGTCCCCGTTCAAAACCTGATTTTAAATAATCTGGAAAAAGCAGGCTTCTAGCCGTACGGCTTCTTTTTCTCCATCTCATGCCGGGCGGCCTCATTCGCTCTGAGCAGAAATTACAATCCACCCTTTGGACCTTCCACTTGGGCATGCAATTTCCGTTATCTTTTAACCAAGATAACATCTTTTGAAAATATCCCTTATCTCTTTAGCAATCAAGCTTTATTCCCAGTCGCCTCCGTTCATTCCGTTATAACGGGATAACACTAGGTGACAACCTCAGTAATCGGAACTCTAAACTTGTGCTACCTCTATCCGCGAATAGTGACGTATGCCCAAGTCATTCCAACTTGTGCTACCTCTATCCGCGAATAGTGACGTATGCCCAAGTCATTCCAACTTGTGCTACCTCTATCCGCGAATAGTGACGTATGCCCAAGTCATTCCAACTTGTGCTACCTCTATCCGCGAATAGTGACGTATGCCCAAGTCATTCCAACTTGTGCTACCTCTATCCGCGAATAGTGACGTATGCCCAAGTCATTCCAACTTGTGCTACCTCTATCAGCGAATAGTGACGTATGCCCAAGTCATTCCAACTTGTGCTACCTCTATCCGCGAATAGTGACGTATGCCCAAGTCATTCCAACTTGTGCTACCTCTATCAGCGAATAGTGACGTATGCCCAAGTCATTCCAACTTGTGCTACCTCTATCCGCGAATAGTGACGTATGCCCAAGTCATTTCAACTTGTGCTACCTCTATCCGCGAATAGTGACGTATGCCCAAGTCATTTCAACTTGTGATACCTCTATCCGCGAATAGTGACGTACGCTCAAGTTTCCCAACTTAAGTTACCTCTATCCCCGTCATAAAGAGATAGTGCCGTAAGCTCTAGCTTCCTCGAGGTGGCTTGACCTCCGAGATTGTCAAAATCTCAAGGATCCTAGACATCGTTCCTAACTATCTAGTGATGCTTGAACTACGATCAAGGCTTGATTCCTCAGGGATACGTAGGTAGCCTTTTATAAAAGGTCCAGCCATTCGACCACTTTGGTCACCTGTTTCTTTGTCACTCCTCGGTGATAAAGCGCCCCCTCATAGAAGTTCAAATATTCGACCACTGGGTCACTCCTAGCATGTCCCCGGTAGGATCAATTGCTTGACCTCCTAGGTCATTTTCTCTTCTATGTCCCCGACAAGAGACCGGTTTCTCTTCTTCCTCCCCCGGCGGATCCTAATTCCGAACTACGGCTGGCTTGATTCCTCCGGGATACGTAGGTAGCCTTCCAAAAGGTTCGGCCGCTCGACCACCTTGGTCTCCCAATCCGTCTCGGCATTCGCCGAGATCGGATCCTTTTCTATCGACAACCCCACTCGCCTTGCAAGTGGCGTTGCCGAGGGCTTCTGTAAGTACCCAAATCTGGCTCATGCCTTAGGTTAATTTTCCCGACATTTCGGTAAATTTCCCGGTAATTCCCGGACCTTCCTAGTGTTCGGAAATGTCTGGAACAGTCAAATTTAAATTAGGGGCTGTAAGGAGCCTTCTAATTAAGAAAACACGTTTTTCTTAATTAGGAGAAGCTTCTAGAATGATGCCACCTTGCATGGTTCTAGAATCTTTGAGTCATGATGGATAAGACCGCACGGCCTCATTCTGCAAGAGGGCTGCGGCCTTGCACGGCTTCATTAGCCTTATCCCGGAGTTGCCTATAAATAGAGCCCTCCTCTACCCATTTAAGAATCAACAAGAAGCATAATACTCTCATAATGTCTGAAGAAGATCCCCCGAAGAAAAACCCTTGGAAGTCAAGAAGGTGAAGAAGAAGCTCGAAGCCATCTCCCTCCTCCTTGAAGACCCAAGAAGAACCTCTCCTCCTAGCTCCGTCCAGAAGAAGCGAAGGAAACGATTGGTAACCTCGCACGCCCTAACCTTGCATTTTAATTGATATACTTGCTCATTGCATTCATATATCTTGCTTGGGACTTGGCATTTATTCATAAAGATCATATCTTTATCACCCCCTTTCCCCTTTGCATGCATTAAGACCTCATTTGTCATAAAAATGTAGTCTTTTTCATAAAGGTGCATCCTTTGCACCTAAAATCCCTATTTTCCAATAAAAATGTCATCTTTATGCATCATTTGCATATAAAGATCAAATCTTTTTCAATGGCAGCATCCTTTGCATCAAAACCCCTTTTTCAATGCATCATTTGCATAAAAATCAAATCTTTATGCATCATTTGCATAAAGATCATTTCTTTAAATCAAAAAGCATCATTTGCAACCTAAAAA